>NXFB01001926.1:1486-14586 GCA_002525835.2 Ipomoea batatas
TTTGACTATTTACTTTTACCAATTTTTGTTCTCGACTTTTAATTTGACTAAAGTTGGTCTCTTAACTAATGATTATGTACCAATTTTGATCCTTCTGTTAAATCTATGTTCAATAAAAGGCTCAAATATTTGGTAAATTTATAACCGATTCCATTAGGTTGGTCTCAAATTTACTAATTTTAATAATAGGATTTTGATCTACAAGATAGATGTTTATATAAAAAAGTAAAGTTCATCTCGTTATTTCTGTGTACGTACTCAAATAATGACAACGAATTTTCCTCGTCATTTGAAAAAATAAACAAAGACAGAGTAATTTTTTAAGAAATATAATCCTATTATATGAAAAATAAAATAGTCAAAAGAACATAATANGGAACATCAGGCAAATTATTGTGTGGACCATGGTCCACACAGTTATATGGACCATAATTAAATGTACATTTTTAATGTACTAAATATACATTATTTTTATACTGAATGTACATTATTTTTATATTATAAAAATAATGTACATCCCCTAAATATAATGTACATTATTTTTATACTGAATGTACATTATTTTTATATTGCATGTACATTATTTAATAGTATAGTCCACACAGTGGACCACACAATAATGATTGTCCCTAATCTTGATGTTCTGGCTTTTACACCTGGAAATATTTCTACTATGCTTTCCCCCTCCAAAAAAAAATTAAAATTAAAATTGCTAAATGGATCCAGGTCTGGTCTTCTAAAATATCCCTGTGCCAATGATGCCAGATGCCTCAAAGACTGGTGCTGCTCAAGAGGTTGCACAAAACATTAAAAGGGCCGGCAAAGCAATAACTGAAACTGAGGCAAGGCAAGTCCTTGGCGTCGCTGAGAATTCGTCATGGGAAGAAATCATGCAGGTTCATTTCATCTCAATCTTGCTCTTTCTTATGTGTGTGTGTGTTTTCCCACATATGAGCCTCCATGCTTTTCTATTTTTGTGCAGAAGTACGATAACTTGTTTGAGCAAAATGCAAAGAACGGAAGCTTCTATCTCCAATCAAAGGTGCATAGAGCAAAAGAATGTCTAGAAGCTGTGTACCAGGGTAAATTTGAGGGAACAAATTAAAGAATTGATTTTTGGATGTTATTGTTATCCCTTTTGATACATTAGATTCTGAGACATAATCAATCTACTAAGGTGAGGTCTGCCTTGTAAACGTATAACTTGCATTGCCGGAGGAGCCTATATGAACTTGTGTTGTGTCGTGCCTCTTGCGGAAATTATTTAGTTATTATAAAGAAATCATTAATTAGTGTTGATTAAAGTACTATGTTGCTTATTAAAAAGCTAGCTTCAAACTTAATACAGGATTGAGAGCATCCTTGCAAAAGTGGGGTAGATAAAAAGTTGCCATTAATTTAAGGGCACGGACAGAAATTACAGGCTACAAATTCCCTAAGCTTATAAACAGGACAGGCAGGCACAGGTGAATTGAGTGAGTCCCTGGGGTTGTGATGAAGATGATCATACTATTCAATCCAATGGGCGCCCAGAACTTTAGCCATGAACGCGTACCTGTCTGCAGCTTCATCAATCTGCAAGGTGGGCAGTGAATGAATGAGAAAGGCAGGCAGGCAGGAAGGGGATTTGACTTTTGAGGGGAGAAAGAAGTTTACCAATTTCTGGGTGGGACGCCCACATCCATGGCCAGCATTGCGCTCTATGCGACCCACAATTGGGTTGGTCTGTGGACTGTTGTGAGCGCTTGTACACAGGACATGCTGCATGGTCTGGACAAGGCAGTAGGCAACATTAGCAAAAACAAACCACAACTTGTAAACACACACACAATGAATTCAGACAGTACCGCCAAATATTTCAATGTGTGCAGTGGCACCACCCTATCGTCGTGATCAGCTGTCAATAGCATGGTTGATGGGTATTGAAATGCTTGACAGGCCTGAGTTTGTTCCCAAGGTCTTCTCACATTATGTAGCGGCGAATATCTGAAAAATAGCAGCAACAGCAAAAGTAGTTAGTTAAGCCACAAATTTTCAGTTCCACAATTCTTCTGCCTACCCTAAACTTTACTCACTTGATTAGCCAATGAAATTCTTCCTCATTATCTGAACACCCAAAGTCAGAGGTCCATGCATGTCCTGATCACACCAACAAAAATCAAAATCAAAATCAAATTTAATGGACTTGTGACGCTGCACAAACATCAACCACAAACACTAGGATTTGACCTATAGTGAATTTGTGGAATCTAAGCATGTCCATCACACCAACATGGGCGAGTGCGCAGCCAAACAGATCAGGTCTCTGCAAAAATAAAAATAAAAAACTTACCAATGCAAATTTCAATATCAATTAATCTCAACACAGATAGCTGAGCTGACGATAACGGACCTGATTGATGCATGCTCCTATTAGAAGTCCTCCATTGCTTCCGCCTTCAATGCACAACTTGCTAGGTTGAGTGAAACCAGCAGCAATGAGATACTCAGAGGCAGAAATGAAATCGTCAAAGCAGTTTTGCTTTTTGGCAAGGGCACCTGCTTTGTGCCATTCTTCTCCGTACTCCCCACCGCCACGAATATTTGCTAAACAGAAGATAACACCTAAATGCTTTGCTATCACAAGCCGCGCCATAGAAAAATATGGGGTAACACTAACACTAAATCCACCATATCCAAATACCAAACAAGGGTTTGATCCATCCAGGGAAATATCTTTTCCACCCACTATGAACATCGGTATCTTAACACCATCTTTACTGTCCACAAATACCTACCAAAACTCGAATCCAATAGGGAAAAGCTATTAGTTACACACAATATTTTTTTAATATGCTCGCTAATGTTGAAGCTAGCTGTTAAGAATTACTGTAGTACAAAACAATTAGACGATTAGTGTGTATCTTCACCAACAATTTAAGTTGCTGTTTGTTGATGTGCGGCAAAAGGTCATGGATTGTGAATGTAGAATGATAAAAAAAGAAGCAGAGGTCAGGAAAAGTCACTGACCTGATTCACATTGAAACTTGCACGATCAAAGCCAGGGACAGTAATTTCGCGGAATATTTTCATCTCTGGGACCTTGTTTTGCAGGTTGCACTGATATATGATGAGTGGGATAAGGAAGTTTGTAAAACCAATAAACACAATGCTGTCTTTGCGGCGAGCTGAAATTCCATTAACTGTTCCAATATCTATAGGTAAATTGTGCTTCAGAATACCACCTGTTCTTAAATCTCTCAACTGTAAAACGCTTTTCACATCACTCAAATAATTCACCACAAGTTGATTGTTATTCACAGCGACAGCTGATTCAAGCACATCCTTTTCATGCTCTTCAATGACATCACACCAAGATCCAGGTTCTTTGACATCCACTCTGACTAGTTTGTACTTTGGAGCATTCTTATTTGTCCGGAAGGTGAAAACAGTTTCATCATTTGCAACAAATCCATAAGAGGCCTCAAAATGATCAATGAGCTTGTTAAATGGAAGCAGTTCATCCGTCCCTCTATAGCCTTGGAGCCCATTTGGAAGAGCAGACAAGTCACATACATGAACTTTGTTGACTGGATCACAGTTCTCAAAAATATACAAGAGAGCATACTGCAGCAGAAGAGTGAGAAGAAAAAAGTTAACACAGTGCTAGCCAAAAGCCAGTTACTTTTTTAAGAGAGCAAAATGTGCCACCAAAACCATAGTGTATGCATATGTCATAGCTAGCACTACATACTTAGCTTGTGTGCATCAATCATATATTTTAATCAAGAATATAATTAAATCATATATAGAAGTTAGGAATTGCAATCTTGTCCAGATTACCAAAGACAAATATGCTTTTCTAAAGTGAAAAGCTAAGTTGGTGGCATGCATCATCCTAGCTAGCTTCCTACCTGTCCCGGCTCTTGCAATATGATGTTATTAATAACTAAGATGTATCCTTATTTTATGGAAAAAGTAAGTAAATCAACTAAGAAACAGTGGTATACATGCAGAAAAATAAAGATAGATAGATCTCAAGCAATAAGTTAGGCAGTAGTATTAATAAGCAAATGAAATAATAATACCTTCCCATCTTCCGTGACTGAAGCGGAAATCATATGTTTGGGGTTATCTGAATCTTTCCAGCATAGGATATCTTCAGACTGATCTGTACCCAAGAAATGATAATATAGCTGATGGTGTAGATTGACATTTGTCTCAGTTCCGGCATCCAGATTATCTCCATCCCTATGGCAGTGTCCTCAGCTCATTAATTACACACATACAGCCATTATATATAAGATATCACCAATCGAATTGAATATTCAGTTGGAATGGAGTCATGTGAAAGACTGAACCAAATATTATCTCTGATATATCGAACATAAAAACCACTCAACTTAGCTTGTTTTTTAAAATTTTAATGTGGGACTGGACTTACTTGGGAGCTGGATAGCGGCTGTAGAAAAAACCTTTGCTGTCTTTGGTCCAGCTAACATCCGAGAACTTGACCTGTAATCTCGATCGAGAATTTAGCAAGCAAAGCAAAATATATATTCTATAGTATATGATGTGTGAGGTGATACTATACAATATACATACCCAGGAAAGAATATCAGGTTGGACAGCCTTATCATGAACGGTCATAACTCTGACAGTCACCCAATCACTCCCCCTTGAACTAATCCCGTAAGCCAGGTACTTAGCATCCTGGCTAACCCCCCAGATTTTCAATGCGACACTTCCGTCCTCACTCAACCTGTTGGGATCCAGCAAAACCTCTGCTTTCGCATCCAAACAATCCTAGCGGTAGCGGTACGTAAAAACTCAGAAATTATATTATATATAAAATTAAAGCTAGAAACCAAACCCCACAATGCAATTATTATTATAATTATTAAGTTTAGGAAATTGGAGGGCACTAACCTGAACGTAGAGGACTCTCTGAGGTTGAAGGCCCGTGTTGTGGAAGTAAAAGTAGTTATTATCACCTGCCCTGAAAGGAACGTCGTACTTTGGGAAATCAAACAATTGGGTCAGCTTTTCCCGCAGTTTGTCTCTTGTCTCGCAGCTTTTCAGTACGGAATCCGTTAGTTCAGACTGCTTCCTCACAAACTCCTTTGTCTCCTCTGAATCTGGATTTTCAAGCCTAAAATACAAATAAACACTAAGTACCTACTCATTCCATCCCTCCCTACATCAACTCTATCATTCTTAAATTAAAAAATTAGCTTGCTTATACTCATCCAAGTCACCTTAACTTTTTATAACATACGAAATTATATTATTATAATCTCGGCATTACAGATGGACATATATAATTAATTATCTATCATAAAATTGACCCAAAAAATACATAAAGTTAACGAGGAGATTGAAATTTTAAAAATAAATAAATAAAAATAAAAAAATGATATGATTGTGCATACCATTGGTAAGGGTCAGGAATAACAACGCCATGATACGTATCAACCACGGAATCATCACGGCGAGCTAAAGGGTAGTTAAGTGGTTGGGTAGGGACGCACAGAGAACCCATACTTGCAAGCACCGGCTTAGAGGCGAGCTGTTTAATTTGTTGAAGATCAGAGAAGCAGTTAATTAATAAGGTTGGGCTTGATATGCATGTATTATTTATAGAGAAGGGAATGAGAACTCTTCAGACTTCAGGTCGGTTGGCGCTGAAGGGGAGGGAATTGGAACTTGGAAGTGTTGTCATCCTGTTGAGATTGTGTCGCCATATAGAGATAAATATATGCAAACGTCAGAGTTCAGACGACTGTCTAGGAATCTTCTTCTGAGTTGTGACTTGCAACGTTAGTTGACGTGGAAAAGTGGAAACCAAATTTATTACTGTATATTATTGGTTTTGTCAGTTGCAGTCTTCCATAAAACATACANAGATGGGGAAGTGGGTTGGGGTTGTTAAATGAACCAATGATGTGGTTGTAGAAGCGGAAGCCATTGAAGGAAGGGGGGAAAAATGGGATCTTTTAAAAAAATTCTCACTTAGAGAAATAGGGCTCTGGATACCATGTAGAGAATGTGAAAAGCTTGGATTATTATGCTAAAGCCTGTAAGCTATTTATACATGTACATGGAGATAAAGTAGCTAACAAAACTAACAATAAAGAACTATTCTGCAGGATGAAACTAAGCAACAAATAAATGAAAATAAATAAAATCATAAATCCTTAACATATAATATTTGAATGATAAACCTTAGTGATGCATGATATCACTAACATAATGTTTTAGATATAATTTCTTATAATTATCAAGTCAATAGTCTAACTAACTTACGATTTCATGATGGCTTAGCTTATCAAGGAAGACATCCAATTATTCAAATAGATATTCACATGGGCATTTTGAGTGCAAATTATACCATGAACCAGGGTTTATTTTGCATTATAGACCCTGATCAAAAAATAATCTTTAGATTATTTATTTATAGTTGACATATTTGAGCAAATACTATTTGTAGTCCCACGAGTATTAGCAAAATGACAGTTTTGGTCCACATGTTTAATTTTCTACCAATTTTCATCCAGGATATTATTTTAGTACCAATTTTGATCAACAATTATTATTTTAGTGCCAAAATTGATCGTATCATTCACCATCCGTTCAAAACGTGTCAAAATCTATAATTTTTAAGGGCATTTTCGTCTTTTCTAAATTGAAATATCAATTTGAGCATGACTAAAGGGATGTAAGCTCTAAAATCAATCACAATTCACGGTTGTCCTCCTAAAATAAGGTAAAATGAGGAAGAAATGTGTGAATTATGATCAATCTTAGGGCTTAAATCAATTTATTAATACTCAAATCAGGATATTAAGTTGAAAAGAATAAAAATATTATTAAAATTTTTAAATTTCGACATGTTTTAAACAGATAGGTGACTAGCACAATGAATTNCTGACACTAAAATAATAGTCATGGATGAAAATTGGTAGGAATTGAACATGTGAATCAAAATTGTCATTTTGCTAATACTTGTGGACCAAAATTGGTATTTGCTCTGACACATTTTGTACATGCTGTTAACCGTTTCTGTACCTGTAATTATCATATTATGTATCAACAATTATCAAGTTATTTGTTTATACATATTAACTGTACGTATATAATATGTTAACTGAAAGTACATAATTTTTGTTTGAGTAAATACCAGTGGAGTCCTCCAACTTTGATGGCACCGCCACTTTTAGTCCTCAACTTTTAAATCAACCACTGTTAGTCCTCCGACTTTGACGGTGCCGCCACTTTTAGTCCTCAACTTTTAAATCAACCACTTTTAGTCCTATTACCTTTTGTTTCTAGCCACATATGGTCCTTTCATTACAATTGAATATATAATGTCATTTTCTCAAGGGCAATTCAGTCATTCGGTCCACAAACTACTGAAGTTTTTTTTTTCACTTCCTAATTTTTGTTTACAACTTGCATCTTGGAATATGCTTAACACTAAATTTTGGACTGAATGATTGAATTACCCTTGAGAAAATGACATTAGATGTCCAATTGTAAATAAATGATCATATGTGGCTAGAAACAAAAAGTAAGAAGACTAAAAGTGGTTGATTTAAAAGTTGAAGACTAAAAGTAATGGTGCCATCAAAATCGAAGGACTAAAAGTGATTGATTTAAAAGTAAGAACTAAAAGTGACGGTGTCATCAAAGTCGGAGAACCTCCACAGGTATTTACTCATTTTTGTATCATGATTAAAAATTACAGTTTTGGCCATATGCGGCCAGAACAACTGCACAAAAGCCCTTAAATTTTGAGGCCCACTTCAAGCTTTTAAAAAAATATTTTATATACAATTTATTATCTTTTATACCGGATAATTATATGTCTAAAATTACACACTGATTTTAATTGCAATTGAAAGTAACACTTCTCTTTAATCTGAAATACTTTTAATAGGGAAAAAAAATATTAGGTAAATTAATAAATATTGATTATACTGTGTAACTCTGACAAATCCAGGTTGTAAAGTAAACTTTTTTTCTGGAAATAATTGCTATGTATTTAAGTTGAGATCACTCTGTCAATGTTATGTCATAAGCAATATTTTATGATACAAGTATCCAATGGGTATTGTCATGTAGTTGTAACACATTCTCAAATTCTACTCACTTTTGTTGTGAGTGAACCTCTCTTGCTGGAGACGGAGTAGGCTGTGTTGGTTCTTTTCTATCAGCCTGGGGTCCCTCATCCCTTTTGTATTTTCCAAAAAAAAAAAATTCTACTCACTTTTACTTATTGAGGTGACAAACAAAGATTGATTATTTTTATCATAAAGATTCACAGAAAATTGTCTATATCAAAGAACATGTGAGATATAGTAGTAATTGAAAGTATAAAATGAGAGTCTACCAAGTATTTTTCATTATCCTAAGTCCCAACTATGTTATTACACTAGCTTATGTTGAAAAAAAAAAAAAAAAGAAGTAAATCTTCGCCACTATATATATTCCTTCAAAAACTATATACCAGCTCCATAATATGTCAATCTAAGTTAGAAATTAATGTATTGATTGGATAAGACTAAAATATTTTAAGGATATGACTGAAATATCTTAACATGATAAAAATAAGTCGATAAGTTCAAAATTGATAAACTCGATGATCCGAACAGGCTAATCCGAAATTTGGTGAGTTATCCCGATAGTTCAAGCCACTTAATGCATAACAAGTATACACTGAATTTATATATAAGCTCATATTTAAAATTTTTNAAAATCACATCCAATGCAAGCACAGGGCTACTACCAGGGGAAATACCCTGATAGTATGGAACAGTTGAGGTGGTAAGAACCTTAGCTGACAACCAACCTACTGTGGCTTGCAACCCAACTACAGCAGCACCCATTCCCACAAGGTTCAACGCAATCCCATTTTTCAAGCTTTTCACCACATCAGCACGAGGAGGTGCCTACAAACACAACCAACCAGCACAACATTGACTTAATTCTGTTTGATCAAATTTGTGAAGTGTCGAATGAAAACATCATATAACTGCTAGGAATACAGCTAATGAGTAAACATAATCCATCCATATAGCCGACAGCCCAACACCAACTAGCTAGGTTGGGATGAAGAATTAGTTTAGTTGATTTATAGAAACAAAAGAATGACTTTTACACCCATCTATTCCATAATATAAATAAGTCAAAAACAAAAGAATGACTCTACATTTTAATAGGTTTCTGCAGTCAGGAATTTGTTTAGGAGGATATGACAGCACATCAATCTTGCAACAGGAAAAGGGTATAAATCATTCTAACTTTCATTTCAATTATATATTCCGTATAATTTAACAGCACATCAATCTTCCAACATTCCGTGTGTAACTGTATGGACGTTGCAGGAGAGTAAGTGTGTGTTTTGAAGCTGAATTGAACAGTAGAACAGAATATAATTAGAATGTGAAGCTTTTTCTTTGACATTTGTGGAAATGGGAAAAGGATAAATATTACTCCGTATAAGGCAGTTATGGTGCCATCTCAAGCAATTGAAGTAATATCTTTAAAAAAAAAAAAAAAAAGGAGACTTTACCTTTGAAGGCTCACTGGCTGTTTTCTTTAGCTTTGCAGACAAACGAAGATAACCAAAAGACCAGAAAACAGAAAGAAAAGCTGCAGCAATTCCAGCAGCAGTTGAGTAGAATGTAAAGGGTGATGTGATCTTCCCAGTGATAACTACAGAAAAAGAAAGGATCCCAGCAGCAACCACTGTGCAAACCAGCTGCCCCCAAAACCCTATACTACCCAATCTCTTGAAATACCTTGAAGTACTCTCCAATCTCTTTGAGACCTACAGATAATTCAATCAATCAGCTTTTACCGAAAGACACAAAATATTTGGATTATAATGTGCAACGAATACAATTAGCTCTCACCAAAATATAATTCATAATAATCAGGACTCACAAGTCACACCTATCTTTCAAAATCCATGAAGTCAACTGAAAGAGGAAAAAATATTTATATACTCTGCAATACCGCATTTCACAGGGGTTCTATAACCATGCTAGGCAACAACTCTTCACAATTAGAACTTTCTTAATTGAGCATGTTTTCCATCACACTTGCACGTGACTTGGAATTTGCAAATTATGGTCTTTTTCATCTGCACATTATCAATGCTTCTTCTCACAAGTTCAAACCCCAATTAATTGTTCAACACATTCATATTTAAGGTATAACAAGTTCAAACAAGAAATGTTATCTCCATATGCATAAGCAGAGTTGAATTTACATAAAAAGAAAAACAATATAAAATCTGTGAACATAAGCAGGAGTGGGGTTTACAATAGAGAGAGGGAGACCTGAGCCAGCTTCGTTTTTTCCGAATCTTCGCTCGGAGAAGCGTACGTCGCGGATACAGGACCCGCGGCGGCGAGGGTTCTACTCGTGTAAATGACACTTGAGTAAAGTGGAGAGAGAAATGGTTGAGCCTGTGAGGATGTGAGACTGTGGGGTAACGTGAAAGGAATCGGAGAAATTAGGGGGCGTAAAATATTAAGCGGAATGCGTTTCGCCACGACAGGCGAGATCATCGGCAAAGGTGGAGGTGCGCCACCGGAGCGCGTAGCCAGAGAAAATAGTGTCTGCATATCGAGTGATGAGCCAATTTGAGTTGTCCTTATTATCAATTCATGAATAAACGTCCAAGAAAATAAAAGAAAAAAGAAGATAAATTGTCTGAAATGGGCCCATATTTGGGCCGGTCCATTGCCAGTGTTTAAAATAATGATGCTTAACAGTTTTTTTTTTTTTAAACAGTTAAAAGACCATTTGAAAATCGTTATATCTAGGACCAGGTCCACAGTGCATTGTAGACTCTGGTCGAAAACGACGTCGTTTCGATATTAGTGACGGACGCGAATGACTCTAGAGAATTCATTATTTATAATACACGTAATTTTTATTTAAAACGCACAAAACGTTTGCCTAGAATACACAGAATATTGACACAAAATACACAAAATTCATCATCCTAACATTCGAATACACAAACACATCACAACTTGTATTACTAACATGAATACACAGAATACTGACACAAAATATACAGAACTCATCTTCTTAAACATTCGAATACACAAACACATCAGAACATGTGTTACTAACATGAATACACATAATGATTGTCTAGAATAAACAGAATGATTACCTATAATACACAAAACTCATCTCCTAACATTTTAGTACGGGCTGCACAATATTGTCACCATTTGGTTGCTGATATAGTTTTCTAAACCGGAAAGACCATCTAGTAAAAAAAAATTAAAAAATTAAAAAAAAAATCCAAGAGCTTCTTTTTTTTTTTTTCTCTTTTTTTTTTTGGTCTAAACACAAATTTCCTATGTCAAGATACATTAAAACTTCAAAGAGTGACAAAACATGCTGTTATGTGTTTTATTATATTTATTTTGACAATATTCAATATAATAAGATGTTGTTTAGTTCAAATAATGTTATTACTTGATAACGTTATATTATATCAAAGTTAATGTGACGATAATATTTCAAGGTAATGTACCTCTATTTTTTTTTTTTTTAGATAATTTAGTATTGCCTTGAAATAGTTTGCCCTTGTTAACTAATTCTTAAATAATAATAACGATAACAATAACAAAATATAAAGAAATATATGTTTATATGATCAAATATACATTTGTGTTTATTTATATATTTATTGCTCGTAATACTTAAGCATTTTCAAATGAGTGCTGCCAAGTGCCAACCAACTTCTACTGAACCATAACAAATTTGAAGGATTGTGATTGATTAAGTTTAGGAATACTGAATATTATTTCTCTCTCTAAAATCCATACGCTCTCCCCTTCTCTGGTCATTCTCAGTTTTACAGCCGGCCGGCCGGCCGGAGCTCTTATAGAGCTTTGAGCCGGCGGTATTTGGCCACCACCTCCGTTCACCGCAACACCGCAACTGTCTAGCCAAACTCCGTGCCGCCGCCGTCACCTCTGCTCGCTTCCTCCTCCTCCCTCCGTGCCACCATCTTCTTCGACCACCGCCTTCTTTCCTTCCCCTCCTTTACCTTCTCACCCACCACCGCCCTTCTCCGACAAAGCCGCCACCTTCCACCACCATTTACCTCCCCCTCCGCTGCNAATAATAATAATAATAATAATATCATTTTGTAATATAATTTACTAGGTAATATTAAAAAAAAACTATAAATTACATGCATATAAAATATATTTAATTTTGATTCGTTAAGTAACTCAATTTTTTTTGTTCAAAGTGGATTTAAAATAAAATACCAGTGTAAGCAACTTGGTTGACATGAGGGACTATACATTCATATTTCTTAATAGAGTTTGGGAATTTAAAATTCTCCTTTCGTATGAAAAAATTAATGACTAATACCTTACTCTTTAATTGAGCTAATTTGGTGCGAAAATGAATTAATTTGATTATGATATGAGTTTAAAAGTATTTCTTATAGTTAAAGTCTACTCATGATATCTCGTGGTATAGTAATAAAAATAATACTCCGTAATAATAGTACAGTGTGATCCATAGCTGGACTGACACAAAACTCTGGTGTGGTGTGAACACATGCATGAAGAGCTTGTTTACTTGCATGGATAGGGTAGGCTTAGGCGCTAGGGCATCCTGTGATATCAAATCTTGAGGTCCATTATATTGCAGGAAAATATATTCTGCAACTTCTTTTATGACTCGTAAATCTCCTGAGAGGAGTGAGAGCTACTGCATCAGCATCAGCATTACTTGGAAACTGTAGACCTTTTCTTCAAAATTACTATGTACACTCTTAACTTATATTCTTAAATTTTATTTTTATTTTAGAAATTTTGATGTAGATATTAATTTTAAGATTCACATAATAAAAATAAGCTATTATTATCACATCAAAAAATATGAGAAAGTAAAAATTAGGAGTATGTTTAACTCATATTACTTGGAGTCTTGGACTCCCATAAGAGATATATATATATATAATAAACCTCAATAATGATGCATTATATCACTGTGTTTTAGGTATAGTATCTTATAATTATCAAGTCAATAGTCTAACTAACTTAGGATTTCAGGATGGTTTAGCTTATCAT
>NXFB01000067.1:25264-41549 GCA_002525835.2 Ipomoea batatas
AATTAAATTAGACTTGAATAAATATAAAGTAAGTGCACAGCGGAATAATGGTAAGTAAAGTGCTATAATAAAATGAATAATTAAATGGGCATTCACGGCATGCAAAATAATAAAGAAATACGTGAGTTGTGTGTGAACTTAATTGTGTTGCATGCAAGATAAAGTATGCGTAAAAATAATAAATAAAGTAAAGAGAGAGAGAGAGGGGCAATTTTATAGTGGTTCGAAGGTGATGTAATCATTCTACTCCACTCTTCTCCTTTCACTCCAAGGAGGAATTCACTATCTCTAGTCACCAAGATACAATAGTGAATGCACCAGTGCTAGTTCTCCAACTCAGCACTTCAACAATCTTCTTCGTAGTGTCTTGAACACAAAGCCAACACTAACTCAACTTCGAGTGCTTATGCACCAAGCTTGCACTCCTAGGGTTTTCACAACTCTTATGCTACTCTACCCTCTACCTACACTCAGTAGGGAAATAACTTGTTTACAAAACAAGAATTTTTCTCTCTTTTTCCAACGTAAAGACTCTTAAGGATACTATCAATGAATAAAGAGTCTTCCTAGTAGATGAAGAATATGAGAATATTTAGAAAGCTTGCTCTTGTGTATAGTGTTTGTATGCTCAAAGGAATTGCTTGTTTCTCTTATGCTTTCTTCTCTTGATCTTCATCTCTATTTATAAATGAGGATTTGAAATTGTCCGTTAGAGGTAACAATTTCAAATTCAAAATTTGAATCCTTTGTCAGATTTGCAGTGTTGAAAATTTTTCTTCTGAAACTTTAGATGTCAAGATATTATTTTTGACTTGTGAGATTTTCCTGATTTAACAAGTTGTCTTTTCTTTAAAAGTGTGGCTTGAAACCTCAGCATACCCCTTGAAACTGTAGCCTCCATTTGATCAAAGCGTGACCCCTTGAAACCGTAGCCTCCATTTGATCAAAGCGTGACCCCTTGAAACCGTAGCCTTTTGATTTTTAGGAGAGCTTTCAAAAAGTATGACATCAATCAGATTTGAACCCTGTTCCTTTGATATTATTTTCCTCACTTCTACCACTTCACCACTTAGGATTTTTGTTAAATCCTTTGCTTTAATTTATCTTTAATCTCTTGCGCTTCAACCGTGGCTTTTGTATAAGAAACCGTGACCTCCTTCCTCATAAAAGGCAAAGCCTGACCCCCTCTTAAACAACTTTTCAAAAATATGTAAGAAGATTTGAACCTTAGACCTTTAGCATTATTAACTACCTTGCTAATCCTTTCCTTCCATTTGTCCCACTTGAATTGTTGACAATTTTTTTGTTCCAATATTCTCTTATACTCCTTGCTTAGTCAAGACTTGTAGAATAATCCATAACTTCTAAAAGTGTGACCTTTTCTTCATATACTCAAAATGGCGTGACTTTCCTTCATCTTCCAAAATTGTGACTTCTTCTAAAAGTGTGACCTCTTCTTCATTTGCATGATTTTCTCCTTGGCAAAAATTACATGAATTTTTCCTTTAAATTAGGGAGATGCGTTATTTACTCTCATAAATAAAAAATGTAGTTCCCATAATTTGTATCTTCCTTCCAAGAATAAAATCTTCAAAATAATTTCTTCCAAAAATTAATTTGAGATCCTAGAATTCAAATTAATTTTCTTCTTGGCTCTTTTCACGTACCAATTTCTTCTTCATCTTCAAAAATAATTTCTTGAACTTGTTGAGAAGACTCATACAAAAATAAAATAAATAGGGGACTAAATTTTTATCCTGTATTACATTTTGGCTCATCAAAATCTAATTACAGTTTATTCCTAACATCTACGGAGGCTGGCAACCTTTAGGAAAGAAGAACAAATAAGGGCGCAAGAAAGTTTGTGCCGTGTTACAAAACACTACCTTAAAAGCGTTTAATTTTCGGTAACAGTCCATGACGCTCTTGACTGACTACACAGATTATATATTATATGCTCAGATAAGAATGATAGAGGAAGGAAAAGAAGAAGCTCTTAATTTTTTGTGTCTCTTCATTGAAATGTAATGGAGTTTATATACTGGATGACTCTAACTAACCTCTAGATATTAGCTACAACAACATTAATTATTAGGAAACTAGAAATATTAAAATAGAGGATAGCCGCAATCATGAGAGAAAAAAGTGGGAGTTTAGTAACAATCACCCTAACAATTCATGACCGAGAATTATTTTTGTGGATAATCCTTTCTTTATAGAATGATTTCCCAACTGATGTTATAACACAATACAAACTCAATCTAAGGCTAACAAACAGAGAAAGAGTAGGACAATTAGCATATAATTAAATAATACAATCATAATTAGTTTTTAATATGCCCATGTAAGATGGTGGATCCATTGGAGGCACTTAGCTTGGACCGAAATGGGAGAAACAAGGTGTGACCCAATGGCTTGGTAAACACATCCGCAATTTGACACCTTGAAGGAAACTGATGCATGTACACACAAAAAACCATCAACTACATTTTCGTGCACAAAAAAAAAATCCAAATTAAAGCAAGGTGCTTCATCTTAAAATGAAACACCAGATTATGACAAACATAAGTACTATCACAAAACAAGGTAAGAGGTGTTAGAATAATTATTAATGTGGCTCATTTATTGATTATCTTAAGTTCCCAATTAAGGTAAATATTCATTTTGAAATAATAATGATCTAATTTCATGTTGGTCAACTAAGGGATACTATATGCAGCTATCATATTGAAATAATAATGATCTAATTTCATGTTGGTCACGTTGAGAGAACATGAAAATCTTTGTGTTCAATTTAGAGTCAATGCCCCTACTGGGGTTAGAGCTTGTGACCTCCCATTTGGGAGATCAACAGTTATGTTGTTTGACCACAAGGTGAAATTGTTAACTTCATTATGTATAGTTTTAATTTCATTTGAATCGATTTTACGTATTGATTTATAGTTTTATTCATGATTTATTATATTATTTTTTTAATATTTATTTGATATCTAATTATGGTTAATTTGTTAGTCACCAAAGTGACCAAATTGTAAAGCGTCATATATATCAAATTTAAATAAAATTCAATTGCTAGTTATTATGCGATGCTCTATAATGAGATGACATGATGCTAAACTTTATCGTATTGGGTACGTAATTGAAGTTTAATAATTATGAAAACTTAAGAGTTGTCCAAAGGTCGCTCATTTTTTTTATAATTATAAACATAATAATGGCTGATTATTTATATTTGATCAGTTTGTTTAGCATATCCAAAGATAGCAAACTAGTTTAGTCGTAATAGGCAATTATATAATTATAATTTTTTAACATTGAATTATTTTTAATGTTATGCATTGTTGGATCACCTAAAGGAGATTTTCAATACATTTGATTGTTTATGAGTATATTATTAAAATTGTTTATCTATTTATGTATTAATGCAAAATTAATGTTTTAAGTTTTCCTTTTATTGTTGTATATATTGTAGTATCTAGTTCTGTTCCAATTCATTTGTAGGTTGCGTATGCACTTAAGTTTAATGGGCTGAATTTTGCTGAGTGACATGAACAAATCCAGTTTCACCTTGGTATCCTGGATCTTGATCTAACACTCCTAAATGATAAGTCCGCGATGCTATTGATGATAATAGTAGTGATGATGATATAGCTTTCTATCAAGCATGGGAAAGATCAAATAGACTTCGCCTAATGTTTATGTGAATGACACTTGGAAACAACATTAAGTCTACAATTCTCAAAACTGAAAGTGTTAAGGATCTGTTGAAATGTGTGGAGGATAGTTCACATTATGATTTTGCTGACAAGTCTCTAGCAAGATCACTGACGGGTACGTTAATCACCATGAAGTTTGATGGTTCTCATACCATGCATGATCATATTACTGAGATGTCAAACATAGCAGCAAAACTAAGGTCCATAGAAATGGAAGTGAGTGAAAATTTGTTTGTACAATTTATCTTGAACTCCTTACCTTCCGAGTACAGTCAATTTCAAGTGAATTAAAATTCTATTAACGATAAGTGGAATGTGATGCAATTGCAACTTATGCTCACTCAAGAGGAAACAAGGCTTAAGAAACAAGGGATTCATTCAATTAATTTCATGGATCATTCAGGGGGTGGAAAGAAATCTGGAAAGAAGAATCATAAGGGTACGTAAGAAAAGACAAACGGAGGTTAATGAATCCTCTTCCCAAATCCACAAAAAAAAAAAAACACAAGAATGATAAGTGTCATTTCTACAAAAAATTTGGACAGTTTCAGAAATATTGCCTTAAACGTAAGGTATGGTTCGAATTGAAAGGAAATGTATATATCATGCTTCTATGTGTTTCGAATAAAATTTAATTGAAGTTCCTTATAATACTTGGTCTACCACTCATGTTTTGAATACTATGCAAGGATTCCTTTTGACCCAAACCATAAACCCAAATAAGAAATTTTTTCATGGGAAATCGAGTTAAAGCTCCAGTTGAAGCCATTGAATTTTAGATATTGAACACCATTTAGAATTGTTTCAAACTCTTTATGTGCCTTCAGTTTGTAGGAACTTAATTTCTTTGTCAAAATTGGATACATCTGGTTTTTCTTTTAGATTTGGATCGGAAATGTTTTAGTTTGTCCAAACAAAATCTTTTAATTAGTACTTGTATTCTTTCCGATGGTTTGTATAAATTAAAACTTGACAACCATTTTACTAAAACTCTTTTAACAATGCATCATAGTATTGGAACTAAACGAAGTTTAGTGGATGAAAGATCGACCTACTTAAGGCATAAACGTTTAGGTCATATATCAATGGAAAGGATTCAAAGGCTAGTAAAGAATGAAATTCTTCCTTACTTGGATTTTACTGATCTTGGCGTTTGTGTGGATTGTATTAAAGGAAAACATCCCAACCACAAAAATAAGAATGCACCCACAAGAAGTATGCAACCCCTTGAAATTATACATACTGATATATGTGGACCTTTCAATGTTTTGACTTTCAGGAAGGAAAAATATTTCATCACTTTATTGACAATTGTTCACGTTATGATTACATCTATTTGTTTCATGAAAACTCTCAATCAATAATTGCCCTAGAGGTATTTGTAAATGAGGTTGAAAAACAATTAGACAAAAAGATGAAAATTATGAGATCTGATAGGGGTGGTGAATATTAGGAAAATACACTAAAAGTGGACAATGCCCTAGACTATTTGCCAAATTTCTTTAAAAATATGGCATTTGTGCTCAGTACACAATACTAGGTACACCACAACAAAATGGTGTTATGGAAAGGCATAAATGTACCTTAATTGAAATGGTTAGGAGTATGATGAGTTTTTCATCCTTACCCTTATCATTGTGGACATATGATTTAAGAACCTTTGTTTATTTATTAAATAGGGTTCCTAGTAAGGTAGTTCTAAAGACACCTTTTTGAACTGTGGATAAAAAGGAAACCTAGCTTAAAGCGCATTCATGTTTGTGTTGGAAAACTAGCAAAGATGACATTGAAAGTAACTATTTTGTGGTACAAATATATGTGGGGTCCACCTCTGATTTGGGTCAGTCAAAGTGGATTCGGGTTCTTCGTAGTTAGACGAAGAGATTGATATATTATACGCTCAAAACAAATATTGGGTGAATGAGAAATTGATTCTCAAAGTAAACCCATTTGAGTTGGAAAATGAAGGTGGAAAAGCTTTAAAGTACCCTTCGTCCCACATTGAAAAAACAAAGGGATTTGGACCACTATATATACACGAGCCTTTTTAAGGCATGTTGAATTGTATAGCATAGAGGTTCTCTCTTGTGTGTGTGTGGGGGGGGGGGCGAGGGAGGAGGTTGCAAATCAAATTGCAAAATTGAGTCAGAAAAGGCTTAACTCGTGACTGAGGGGGTAATAGTTACCTCCTTCCAAAATTTTTAGCTACCATCCGAGTGGTCGATCAAATGGGTTGACCGAGTGGGAGTAGTTACTGTTCGGTCACATGGGATTGATCGAATGGTAGTCATTGACTCCTCCTCTCGTACTTACCATTCGAAGTAGTAACAATTTGAACTACTCACGATTTAAACCACTCTTCGGAGTATCGTTCTGGATTTTAATTCATACGTTACGGAATTAATTACGAATTAATTCCAATTTTAAATTTTAGAATTAGTTTTCAGAGTAATGGTTGTTTGTTATGAGGTTACAATTTGGATATTAAACCAGTGTTGAATGCCATGTTAATTGCTATTAATTCATCTTCTCATATATAAGCATGGTTGAGCAGCAGAATTCAGACACAACATATCCTATGTTTTTAGCTCTCAAAAACTCTGCTTATCTATCTTCCTTCTCAACCTCCTATGTTCATCCCTTGTTCTAGTTCGCTGGGTTTAATTGTTTGAGTGCTCAAACATTAAACCATAGTATGTTTTATCCTAAGAAACCTAGGCTACAACGATTCTAGCACCTTATTTGAGGTAGCAAATAAGGTTTTAAGGAGAGAGTGTTTCGCTCGACTCTTACTATTAGCTCTAACCTTTCATATTTGTGCTTGTTATTTTTTCTAAAAATAATCTTTTCGGAGGATTAGTTCTCTACAAGCTTAAAACTTTACCTCTTTTCCTTTGTCTCTGAATTCCTTGAAGAAATAGAGAACCTTATTTTGCCTGTCAACAACAATGGGGATGATTTTGTTGAAAACAATAATGGTGGGAGCAGTAACAATGTTTCACATTCCTAGGCATCGGTGAATGTTGGTTCACAAACCAATGGGTGGGAGCATCGAGGGGTCGGGTATATCCCCACGATACGAGTACCAGTTTCAGTACCGAGTGGTTCGGTTGAGAAGCCAAAGAAGTTCAATGGATCGGACTTCAAGAGGTGGTAGCAAAATATATTGTTCTACCTTGCAACTCTCAGCTTGGCAAGATTCTTGACCGAGAGGGTCCCTAAGTTAAAGGAATAGGATGTTCAATCCATAATGACAGTTGGTATTTGGAAGGATTCTGACTTCCTTTGCCAAAACTACATCCTTAATGGATTGTGTGATGTGCTATACGATGTATATTGCAAAATTGGCATAGTGAGAACGTTGTGGGAAACCTTTGATCACAAGTACAAAAGCGATGATGTCGGTGCAAATAAATTTCTTGTCGATCGATTCCTTGACTTTAAAATGGTTGATTCCAAGACCGTGCTAAGTCAAGTTGAAGATTTATAACTAATCTTTGACGAGATTTGTGACGAGGACATGGTGGTGAGTAAAGCGTTCCAAGTGGCGTTTATAATCCACTTGTTGCCTCGAAGTTAGAAGGACTTCAAGAATTACCTAAAGCACAAGCGAAAGGGAATAAACTTGGAGGACCTGATCCAAAGACTCAGAATTGAGGAGGGGAATAGGAAAAATGATGGGAAATGTCATGTCATTGGTAGCGCTAAGATCAACATTGTGGAGCACGGTAAAAGCTCTAAGAAAGCTAAGAAGGACAAGCAGAAGCTAGGTCCGAAGGGAGGCGTTACCAAGACTAAGTTTCATTGTAAATTGTTCAATTGTGGCAAGAGTGACCACAAGTCGTCTTGGAGAAAGTAGTCAGAAGGAGGCCGAGATCAGCCTATCAGCCATGGTGATTGAGGTGAACCTCGTAGGTTCCAACCAACGCGAGTTTGAATTAATACATTAATAACTGATTAATGAATTAATTCAATATTGGGTAGTTTTGGGTTTTTAAAGGCTAGCACATTTGGGCCAAAACCAATCTATATATATAAGCCTTACCCTATATATATGATCATTAGAATTTTGTTACCAAATAAAATATTGGATATTGGATATTTTATGATGTAATTAGATTATATCTTATAAAACCACAAATTAATGCATTACTTATTTTATGTTATATATGGTTTACCTAGCATGTCGGTTTGGTCATTGACTTAGGACCCGTTGAATGAATGTGATTTATTTTGGGTTTTGCGTCGTTTTTGGTGATTAATTAAAATTGGGGCCTGCGTGTCTTTTATCTATTATTGTAACGTAAATCCCTTCCCCAAAACATGTACGCCTTTTCTGGTAGATAGAAAATGTATGTACAAAGATCTCATAGACTTCAAGAGTTGAAGAACCGAAGGCTATGTAAGGAAGCTTACATGTAATCGATAGAATTTTAATTTTTCACTATTCACTATGCACGTTCAAAATTACCTCGCTCAATTTTAACCATTTAGAAGTCCATGACTGATATCGAGTTTACTTTTCATGCACTTTAATTTATATATGTGTGATATATGTGAATATGTTTCATGAGTAAAGTGAAACTTAATAATTCTTAAAACCTTACCTATATTAAAATATTAAGTTGTAAATGGTTAGGCCTCAAGAGTTGAGATTACCTAACCGTGGCTCTCCACCATCTTAAGAATTCAAATGTTTTTCTTAGCACAGTGTTGGCTATGCCAACATAGGGGCAACGTGTTATTTTAAAATATTTTGAATTTCTTATTTTAAACATGTGATGTGGTAGCGCTTAGAAACTTTTCTTTTCAAGAAACCACTAAAGGTGAAAAAAGTCAAAGTTCAACTCTACTTATTACCAGGATGGTGGGCTTGATTTAACTGAGTCCATTGGGCTAAGATGCCCCTTAAGGTGAGGTTCAATGGGCCATGGAGCTCAAGTTTAATAAAATCGAATCATGCATGAGATGTATTAGCAAGAGTTGGCCACTTACAAAATTTTCAAATTCCAAGATACCCCTTAAGGTGGGGAATGAGATAAATTCGTAAGACCTCGATTGCCCATTAGAAATCTTCTAACGGATTTCCGTATCTTGCTTGGGAAGTGCAGGATTCGAAAAATTTAGTGGGAGGTACTATTTGATTATATAATCGAAAATCGAATAGTTTAATAAAGAATCATGTCTAACAATTAATGTTATTTTTTGCAGTTAATTTGAAATGGCTTTAAATCCTTTGTAAAAAATATTCGAAGAAAACAAACTTACTGGACCGAATTTCAGTGATTGGCTCCGAAATTTGAGAATTGTTCTCAATCTGAAAAAGATCAGTTATATTTTGATCCAAGATCCTCCACTGATTTGGTATCATACCAGATGATGTTTATGTTGATCAACTTGCTGTTTATAATGCTAAGGTTGCAACGTTTGATAAGTGGAAGGACGATGATCTGAGGGTTAAGAGTTATATCCTTGCCTCTATGACCAATGAGTTACAACGTCAACATGAAATGATATCTAATGCAAAATTTATGGTCAATCACCTACAAGAGTTGTACGGTGAGCACAATAGGATTACACGTTATGAGGTTACCAAGCCCTTATTTCGAGCAAAACTACAAGAAGAAGGAAATCTAGGAGATCATGTCTTAAATATGATTAGCTTATTAGAGAGATTGGAAGAATTAAATATCTTCCTTGACACTGAGTTTGAAGTAGACTTAATTCTACAGTCTCTTCCAAATTCTTTTGGGCCTTTCATAATGAATTTCCATATGAATAAGCTTCATTGTTCCAAATCTGATCTGCACAATATGTTGTGCACTGCTCATGCTACAATAAAGGGTATGAACACTGATACAGTTCTTTTGGCCTCTTCCAAGTCAAAGATGAAGAGAAAGAACAAGAAGGCTTCTAAAGAGAAATCAACTAGGGGAGTGACCAAAACAAAAGGGAAGGTTGCAAGTAAAGGAAAATGTTTCCATTGCAACAAAGAAGAACATTGGAAAACAAATTGCACGGAGTATCTAAAGTCTTTGAAGGTCAAGGACAATGACAATCCTTCAGAAGGTATGTCTATTATGCTCATCAATATAATGAAAATAGTTTTTCAATTGGTCTAAATACTACTTCTTGGATACTAAACTCAGAAGCAACTTCACATGTTTGTGTATCGTTGCAGGATCTGAGAAAGAAGTAGAGAGTTGATTGAAGATTAGCTCTAAGGATAGGAAATGGAGCAAGAGTTGCTATATTAGTTGTTGGAGCTTTATATATTAGTTTCAGTTTAATCATATTTTAAAGACTATTTATGTCTTCCTAGTATTTAAAGACATTATTTTCGTTCCAGTTGAGAATAATTATGAATTTTTCTTTTTGGAATAATGTTTATTACATTTATTTCAATAATAAATGTTATGGTACTAGAACATTATTAAAATGGTATTTATCGCTTAAATATGATTAATGATAGTATAAATGAAAATTTAATACATGTTGATGTATATATGATCCATTTAACAAAATGAATTTTAGATCCTATATGAAGTTTCATCTAAGTCTATTCTTAAGACACCATATGAGATATGAGACACACCGTCTTAAGTATGTTAAGATTTGGGGTTACATTGCTTACATCAAAACTCTAAAAACAGACAGATTGGAAACAAGATATGAAAAGGTCGGAAGATATAACTTGACGAAGAGTTTGTTAATAAATCTTCCTAACCGAATCAGATTTAGGAATCTGTGCAAAATGAACCAAAAGTTATGCATCCTCTTTGGAGAAGTGTTAGATATATTTGTTCATTAGACATATTATAGTTGTCTTAATGATGCAGAGAGTGTCTTTGCAATTGGAGATAATGTTTCTAGTAACGATTCTATCATTTACAAAGATGCGATATTAGATATCAATTTTAGAATGCAGAACATCTATCTTGACAAGGTAATCAAATTGTTTGGCTATATTGTAAAACATTGATGATCCATGTGTATAAAATGGTTATCAATGGGATTGTTATCACATTTCTTGTTATCACGTAAGCATGATGACTCCAGTAAAAGTTTGATTATCTAAAAATTTATATATGATAGATTAGAGAGAAGCAACCTATATTCTTGGAATTAGAGTCTATAGAGATAGATCGAAAAGATTAATAGGTTTATCTCAAAGTATGTACATAAAATATTGAAGTTGTTCTATATGTTAGGTTCTGAGAAAGGTTTTCTTACCTTTCAAGCATGAAATCTAGCTCTTAAAAGTTTGTGTCCTGACACAACTGAAGAGAGAGATCACATAAGTAAAATATCATAAGTTTCGGCTATTGGGTATCTTTTATATATATATATATATATGATCGTGTTCTGGTGCGTACTGGCCGCCCAGGAGAGAACTGCGGACGAATCACAGCGCGCCACGTGTCTGGAATTTAGTTGCATATAACGTTATAACTAGGTGCACGCGTAGTTATAACGTTATAACTAGGTGCACATAGGTGCACCCAGGTGCATAAATGCTAACAAGGTAAATTACTTGCACCTGTAAGTGAAAATAGGTGCACACGTGCAAGTAAATTGTACAATGAGCATCAATACTAAGTGCACCTAATGTTATAACTAGGTGCACATAGGTTGCACCCAGGTGCATGAATGTTAACAAAGTAAATTATTTGCACAAGTGCAAGTAAAATGTATTACAGGTGCAAGTGAATTGTACACTGAGCATCAATATTAAGTGCACCTAATGTTATAACTAGGTGCATGAATATTAACAAGGTAAATTACTTGCATTTGTAAGTGAAAATATTTGCGAAAATAGATGCATGAATATTAACAAGTTAAATTACTTGCACTTGTAAGTTAAAAATGTGCGAAAATAGGTGCACTTGTAAGTAAAACTAGGTGCACCAAAGTTCCAGTTATTTACGAAAATGCCACCGCGTCTTTTTTTTAAAATTGCATCTGATTCGTTGATCTGATCTGGACACGTGGACGGCTGTGAAGCGTTCTCATTTCTTACCTGGGCGACAGTACGCACGAGAGTGCAACCCTATATATATATATATATATATATATATATATTATATATATATATATATATATATATATATATATATATATATTATGTACAAGATATAATGTTTTTCATGCAGTGAATGTCACTTGCTAACATCAGTCAAATCCAAGTGAATAACATTAGTCATTAGTTATGTAACTAATTAAAGTTTTAGTCTTAACTAATGGAAACGTATTAAAAATTAAAGAATACACATATTCTGATTTTCTGTCAATCCTAGATGGTAAAAGTCTATATATTTTAATAGTGGTGTAGTCAGTTGGAAGAGTTCCAAATAGGAAATGATTGCAGATTCTTCCACTGAAGCTGAGTATGGTGCTGCTATCATCTCCAAGAGATTCGTTGGAAAGGGAGATATAGTAATGTAGATAATAACATTTACGGATAACCTAGTAGATCCGTTTTCTATACCACTTAATCAGGAGCAGTTAGATCGTCATCTTGAGAAGATGAGGGTTACCGATTGGCTCTAGTGCAAGTGGAAGACTGTTAGACATGTATGCCCTAGGAGCCAACATTTATTGTTTTGGGCATTGATTTCTTATTAAATAAATATAATAAGTAAATGTTTTATTTATTTTTATTTTGGCTTAGTTAATATTTGATATTATTCCGTACGATCTTCTTAATTCTTCATTCTTAAGAGTTAATAAATGAAGAAGATGAGTGACGAAGAATTAATAAATGAAGAACTGTAAAAATGTTCCTAGTCATAAGAATTCTAATTGGTCATTAAAATTCCCAATTTCTGATAAGACTAGCACATTGTCCTTCTTATGTTGAATCTCATGCCATTCTGTATGAGATATGCGGAGAGTACAGTGGACATGTGGATGATTGTTAGAGAATAAATCATTGAACAATGACTGATTACAACGTACTGCATGGTATTTACCTACGTGTCATCGGTATGTTGTATGTTACAAGTATGCAATAATCTTTTGACTTGAGATGACATTGTTGTCTCGTACATATGGTGGACTAGTTTTTGCCAGTATGCGTCTTTTGTCCCTTATGGGGGTATAAGTGTACTTGGTGGCCTAGTTCAGTATTGCACGGAGACATGTGTGCATTCAATAGAGGATCCACCGCCTTGAGTTAACAAGGATGTTCTAGTCTATTCAATAATCATACAACGAGAATCTCTGGTCAGAGTATAATGAAGTTGGACTTAATGTTAAGAATATTGAATAGACATATTGACCAGATTTATGGGTTTAACCAAATTTGACCATGACCTTTACCTGGTTCGAAACAAGTATTGTGTACAAGGAATGTTACATGATATTTGTAACAGAAATGTTCATTATAATATATTTAAATATATATTCATTGTCAACTAGGTGGTCATGACATACTGTTAGGTGTCACTCATGACTTATGAGTTATTTAATATTGAGTTATTAAATATTACTTGTTATTAGTTTGACTACGAACCTAGAAAGTCATACCTTATTGTTCGTGGTAGTGCTAACAACTTTAAAAAAATCGATAGAGTTATCAATATTGAATTAATATATTAATAATTGATTAATAAATTAATTTAATATTGGGTAGTTTTGGGCTTTTAAAGGGTTGCACTTTTGGGCCCAAACCAAATTATGCTGTGGACCTAGGTCCACCTTGCAAGGTGGACACGGGTCCAAAACTACGTCGTTTTTGTCTTCTTCTTTTTTTTTTTTTAAATTAGTAAACATATTGCTGAATATAGAGTTGTCCAAAACTGTGTGAATGTAGAGGTTTCAAAGTGTGAATGTAGAGTATAGAAATCGTGAATGTAGATTTATGATTGTGTGAATGTAGAGTTGCCTAGAAATGTGTGAATGTGGAGGTTTCAAATTGTGAATATGAAGTATAGAAATCGTGAATGTAGAGTTATGCATGTGTTAATCTGTAATAGAGTTAAGAAATTCTAGCAACTTGTAGCCCTGTAATGTGTGAATGTGGAGTTCTCAAGTTGTGAATGTGGAGTATAGGACCTGTGAATATAGAGTTTTGAATGTGTGAATGTGGAGTTTACAAATTGTGAATGTAGAGTATAGTTACTAAACATATAATCCTGTAATGTGTGAATGTGAAGTTTACAAATTGTGAGTGTAGAGTATAGTGTATGTGAATGTAGACCAAGGTCCACCTTGCAAGGTAGACCTGGGTCCACAGCATAACAACCCATATGTATAAGCCTTACCATATTTCTTTAAGGCATACAAGTGAAAAAGGGATTTGTCAGAAAAGAGTTTTACGTAAAATCTCGAGTTCTCGCGTGCCCTAGATGGTTTTGGATTTGCATTTGTCAAAGCACGCTTCAAAGGTAAATATTCTAATTCCCTTCTTTTACATAGAATCTTAGAAAAAGCGATTGATGCTTCCGCTGCGCATGTATGAATTTTTCTAATAATGAGACTTGCCGCTATCAAATAGCCACTTGGAAGATCGATTGATGTTGTAGTGCTAGTGGAATTAATTGCAAGGGCCTGAGTAGCATTAAAAGATTGAAGGCTATCCAATCAAACATTATTTTCCCTGAGGAGTCATGCTAGTTTCCTACAGAAATGAGCTTCATGTCCATACTTGTGGCAAAAACAATAGACCTTACCATTCCATTCTCCACTAGTATGCAAGTGATTCTAATTGCTATTAAAGGCACCACTAGTCCGCCAAGAGGAGTTTGTCATCCATTTTGTCTTTGGACTACTATAAAAGGACCTCCCATTCTGGAAATACTTTGGCCTATTTTTTTGTGTCACATTTGCTATGGCCAATAGAGTTTGGTGCGTCTCATCATTACACTTTATGTGACGCTTGCGATCTAGTAAAACCTCATGGAGTACCAAAATGGAAATAGGTGTTCTCTTGCATGGATTGCTGATGTGACTGAATAAAAATCACCCTCTATTCGAGAGGGTATGTGCAACCAAGTCTTCATCTGATATGGACAATTGGACCAAGGTTAGATTGTCAGGAAGTGCTTGCATCTCTTGTAGATAGTCAGAGATAGATCTTGATCCTTGTGGATTATTTGTGAGTTTGAATCATGGGAGCGTCGTTGGTGATTGCCATAAGATCACATGATGGACGAAGTAAGGGAAAAATTTACTCGTTTGAGTATACTTTGGCTCTTGATGCCATGTGAAGGTTTGAATCAAATTGTATATTTAGAGTGAAGAAAACAACAGGATATATAAAGCTACACATCAAGCTTATGAGGGAAAGTTACAACAAAATACAAGTTCAATCTAATGCTAACAAACAAAGAAAGAGTAGGACAACTAGCAGATAGATAATACAATCATAATCAGGGTATATACACCGTGGCAGTTAAAAATATTAATTATATTACCCACTCAGCTGCCACGGAAAACTATATCGGCGATTACAGGGGCTAACCGGTCATTAGACATTGAGGCCTTAAAATGAAGTGTGTGTGTTTAATTAATTGCAACATTTGAAAGTTTGAAAACCTAATTGACTTATTGCATAGAGTTTAGGGGCCTATTTGACACTTTTTCCTAAATATTATAATGTTTAAAAATGTATTTTAAATAATAATAATAATAATAATAAGGGGACTGGTGGGCTAGCCTGTTTAACCTGTCAACCTGCTAGTAGGCGAGTGACAAATTATTGTGTGGAACATGGTCCACATAAGTGTGTGGACCATGAATATAAGATACATTTTTATTATACTAAAAGTACATTATTTTTGTATTGAAGGTACATTATTTCATAGTATATATAAAATATATAATGTACTTTCAGTACTTAAATAATATATACTCTAAAATAATGTACTTTTAGTATATTAAAAATGTACTTTTTATTTATGGTCAACACAGCTGTGTGGACCATGGTCCATGCAATAATGATTGTATACAAGTCAATTGTTATACCATGGATCAGGGTCGGTCCACCTTTCATTGTGGACCCTGGTCCAAAAATTGTGTTTGCAATTAACATCGTCTTTTGTTAATAAATTATGCATAATATGTTAACTGCAGACACATCATATTTTAATTATAGGCACATAACACATAATTAGAATGTCATTTTGGATACGGTCCATAATACAAGGTAGACCCTCTATAGTATAATTTATGTTTATCTATACTAGTTGAGTTCATTTTCCCAACCCGTTTTGCATAAATCGATGACGGGCCCATATTGCAGGCTGAGCTTGCCCGTTTTGACTGCCCTAATTAAGGGATTAAAAGTGAAATTTTCTATTGAAAATTACACCTCAAAACAATTAAATAATTTCACTGACCATCACTAGCTATGCACTCAAGTTTATTATCTGAGAACACCAAAAATGAGAAGGGGGATGGACATTATGCATATATTTCCTAATTAAGCTATGATTATATGTTGGGGTGTTGCCATGGTGATTTCCTCACTCAGCACCATTCAGCCAAACTAGTCTTTGCTAAAAAGGCGCCGGGCTAAATCATCCCAGTTTTCTCTTCTTACTTTAAATGTTCTGATAGAGGACTCT
>NXFB01000067.1:57860-71083 GCA_002525835.2 Ipomoea batatas
ACTAGTTCTCATCGTTTTGTAGTTCTTTTTTTTTTTTGCATGTGGATTTTGTCTGTGCACCCAATTAGACAGCCATGTTCTTGATAATTAATTTCATGTTTTACACTTGTCTAATTGGGGGTTACTAGTAAATGTGCCTCGTTTTTTCGCTCCCTTCTTTTATTGAAGTATGTTTACATTCATATGAGTTTTTGTTTGTGTGCATCTACTTTATGTACTGTGTGCACGTTAGTTTGGGGTAGGGTTGCTTTCAAGAGTAGGTGTGTGCACGCAAGATCAAAACCGTGTGCATAGAGGTGAATTTCGTTACTAACCAGTGGATCAAAAAGAATAATTTTGTTAACGGCACTGTGTGTACTTGTGTGTGGCAATGTGTGCATGCTAGGCTCCTTTTACCACTATTTCTTGGATCAGGAAAACATGTTTAAGGCACTGTGTGCACTTGCTTGTGACAGTGTGAGCATATTATTATCCTCGTTGGCACACACATCTACCATGTCTACTTCTACTCCAGGTGGGGTAAGCCCTCCATGTGCCACTTCGTTCCTAGCATGATCACTATTTCCCTAGTGAACGAATCAGAAGCTAAGGTTAGTGTTGTTATGGGTGTATGTGTGCTCTGTAACTCAATAATTAAACACAAATGTATTATCTTTACCTCTTCTACTGTGTATTCCCTTGCAATGTTGCCAATGGTAGCCCACTTTTCATTGTTTTCTAGTCTCATCATCAGTCTTCTCCATTAAAGTTTCTAGTTCCACCACAATGGTCTTCAGCGTTGTTATTTTTCCGGTTACCCGGTCTTCGAAAGCCTGAAATTGTTGATAAGGGGTTAAACTAAGCATTAAAATAACATTGGGTGCAGGTTATGTGCACTTTGTGCATCAGAGTTCTAACCAGTGTGCACAGTGGGGTTAAACAATATGCGTATTATTAAAGTTTTAGTTTACTATTAGCATCTCCACATCAAACACTTACTGTCTCAAAAGTTTTACATAGAATACTTATGGCGTGTGCAAATGAGAACCAAATAGTGTCCACAGTAGAGTACTTATGGCATGTCCAACTAACTAATTTAATCCTTCAAAATTATCAAACTAACTTGTATATTACAATTCAAATAAAAAAAAACATGGGATACAAACCAGTCTCGAAAACTACTACACATCTTCAATGTGCATTTAACATAAAACTGAAACTAAATTAAAGTGTACATGTATTGTGGGAAACATTTACGATGTTTTGTATGCATATGTGTTAGCCATTTTTCACTTTTCACTACTAGCATTCTAGTTTCCTAAAACATTTATGATGTCCAGTGTGCATGTGTGCATATATCTGTGTGCACTTATCTGCAGTACAGTGTGCTCCTCACTGGGGTCTGTGGACCTCAGTATGGTCCCTCGTTCACTTTAGGCCATACCATGTAATTTCATCTTTATTTAACAGCAAAAAAGAGTGTGCAAATTAGAACCAAACAGTGTGCATAGAGTGCTTATGGCATGTCCAACTAACTAATTTAATTCTTCAAAATTATCAAAATAACTTGTACATTGCAATTCAAATAAAACAACATTGGATACAAACCAGTCACGAAACCTACTACACAACTTCAATGTGCTAGATATCTAGATGACTAGATCATGCATTTAATAGAAAACTGAAACTAAATTAAAGGCTACATGTATTGTGAGGAACATTTACGTTGTTTTGTATGAATGTGTGCTTGCCAATTTTTTTCTCTTTTCACTACTAGCATTCTAGTTTCCTAAAACATTTATGATGTTATGTTGTATTGTCCGGCTGCACTGTGCCATAATTAAAACAAACCCCAGTAACTACCAGATACCAAGACGATTGCACACATATGCACACGGCAGAATTTAAATATGCACACATTACTGTGCACACACATTCTCAATGAAAGTATACATGAAACTGGAAAATTCAAGAAACCCAAGCTTTGACAACGTAACATACAACACCCAAACAAAAATGGCAGCATAAATCACACACAACACCCACTCTCACTGTCTACCCAACTTACACCCCACACTGTCGTCTTCCTACCCTACTTCCAAACCCCAATTTTGCGCAAAACCAATAGGCCATATAAATGTGAATCAACCTCAGTCTGGTTCGAACACCACCGTTTACTCAACCAACGTCAAACCCTTAACAAACGGTCATCAATCAGCCGAAAAATAAATTGTTGTGTGTGCATTCGTCTACGCTCGAAACCCTAGCCTGACTTCTCGCAACAAAAAAATCATAAGCATTGAAAACATACCTTTGCTTTCTATATGGGATCACGCCCCACGTCGTCTTTTCTCGTGTTGTGTCAATCCAACCATGCCTCACCGGAGTATGCTTCGCTTACCGTCGTAAGAAGATGGAGATTGGATGTGGCTTGACTGCACGTAATTGATGGAGTGGGAGAGGGAAAGTCGGATTATTCCTAAGTTATTGTACCAACGTTGCACACACTATTACATCTTTGCCCTTACTTTCTATTTTGTTTAAAAAATCAACGTTAATTTCCTTGTCCAACCTCTCAAATTTTCTAGCAAATCTCAACCATTAATTTATTAAATCCTATGATCAAGATTATGTCTTATTTCTCATCTAAATAGGTTGTCTCATGTGAAGTCAACCCATAATTACATTTGTTAAATTTTCAGTGTCAACAGTATCTTTTTTAGTATATTTACAGTTTAGGTATACTATGAGCATGCTTGGTTAATGTAATATTACAGCTTTTTTTTTTAAAGTAATGTAATATTACAGCTAAACAATCAATTAATGAAATTTGTATACCAAATCAGTTTTAAACTTTATCAACTGTTACTTGGTGGCTATAACACAATATCTTACACAGTTCTGTACTTATACTCCCTGTAAACTGTCAATGAACACTTCAAGCACCTACAGTTATAATGCCTGCCAAGAATACTAAATGCCAATAGGAAGAGTTTAGATGAATTAGAATCGACAAAAACATCCTAAATAAGCTTGAATCTAAGTATTATAAATACATTTTTAGCAAATATATATGATTGAAAACCAAACAGTTAAATTACCTTGCCTGAGAACAGTTTGATTCAAACAACTTATGCTATGTAGAAACTGGAAATTGTAGAATTTTTGTTATTACACAAATAGATGGACGGTACAATGAGAGGGGAGATTTTCTGTTCGCAACATAGATCTAAAAACCACGATGACCTAAAACATAGTAAAACATGTTAAATTTTCAGAGATTTAGCATTTGTAATAGATTTAAAGAGTTATATTACCTAAATATCATATCTCTTAGTTACCAACTGTCAACACATAAGGATTCCACGTCAACATCCAGCATGGAAGAGTAGCTGATCCAAAAATATCTTTGTAACCACCCTGTAACAGAATCTGTTATTTCCTTTTACTTCCCTTTTGTTTTCTTTCTTTTCCAGCTGCTCCCTTAAATAGCAGAGCAGAACAGACTGTAAACAGTTTACCAGAAAATAAAACTTCATTCCCTTTTGTTCATCTCTTTGTTCACCTCCATGCTTCTCAACATGGTATCAGAGCCATGAAGCTATGGCCTGGCGTTCATCATCAGTGAATATGGTTCGACAATCAACAACGACTAATCCAGTGTTCCAAACTGAGGGAGGTGATGACTTAGCAGGCACCTCACGAGGAAATCCGAATTCAGTACCGGCTCCTGTTATCTAACCTGTTATCTATGATCCTAAGGATCGAACCGATCCTCTTCACCTTCATCCGAACGAGAGTTCTTCTCTGCAGCTCGTGACTGTACAGCTTGAAGGCAGGATGAACTATCATCCATGGGCGAGAGCCATGGAAATGGCGTTAAGATCAAAGAACAAGATGGCGCTCGTGAACGGATCGATGTCGATTCCGAGCGAAACTGATCCCAGGTATTTCTACTGGGATCAATGCAATACGATGGTACTTTCCTGGATCCTTAGGGCTGTTTCACCGACCATTGCGCGCGGTGTGCTATGGATCAATACTGCTGAAGGCGTATGGAAGGATCTGAAGAAGCGCTTCAGTCAACAGGATGTGTTTCGTATTGCTGAAATCCACTCTGAAATTCATCAGACAAAGCAAGGTACCTCCTCTATAAACGACTATTTTACACAATTGAAGTTACTATGGGATGAGCTGCTTGTTTTGAGACCTATACCGGCTTGTGAGTGCTCCCCGAGCTGCACATGTGGTAGTAAATTGTCTGAGAAAGTTAGAGTCCACTTGGAGAATGACATGTTATCAGCCTTCCTTATTGGCCTTAATGAGAACTTTGCCAACACCAAAAACCAAATCATGTTGATGAAGCCCTTGCCTGATGTTGGAGAAGCCTTTACCATGGTTTCCCAACAAGAGAGACAAGCTACTATTGGACCAAATACTCTTGGAGATGGTCTAACAGGGGCAAGTGCCTTCTTCACAAGGTCTGACAATAACAGTAGAAGACCTTTCCCAAGTCAGAAGCAAAAACCTGTATGCAGCTATTGTGGATATACAGGACACACTATTGACAAATGTTACAAGAAACATGGCTATCCACCTGGTTGGAAGCCAAGAAACAGGAGCATGGGGACAGCCAATCAGGTTTACACTTCTGTTCAAGAGGCTAGCAGTCCAGAGGTTAATGCTCTCACTGATCAAGAGGATTACAGAAGGTTCTTGAAATTTATGCAGCAGGAAAGGAACAATAGTACTCCTATTGAGATGGCTCCCCAGGTTAATGCCTGATGATTGTAGTTTTCGCGGTGGATGGAAAGGAATAGATGTTAAAACGGGAAGAAGTTCCCGAGTATCGTTCTCAAAGGATGGCAAGGAGGGAATTCAAGCGGTAAGGGGGTTAAGCACAAGACTGTTTAGTGTTTGAAAGCTAACCCAAACATAGTAAGAAGGGTGCACATGAAACATAACGAAAATAGGAACAAACAAAGGAAACAATTAATTGGAAAGGAGGATTTGGATCTTGCAACTCATATAGGTATCCTTGATTTCCTAAGATATTAGGCTAGAAACACTTAGATAACGAAAATGAGACAAGGTCACCAACACCACCGCCACTCTCGTGGTTAATGGACTCACTCCTTAGACCATAATGTCATCCTTGTGATCACTAGGCTAGGAGAGGCATTTTGTCAAACACGTTATGTGCCTCTTATCTTCCACTTCTCCCTTTTCTCAAAGGTGATAGGGAAACGTGCTAGGCTAGGCTAAGGAGTATCCCCACTCTCGTAGGTGAGACTCCTTCTCCAAACATCTCTCATATAGGTTGATCATTCCCACACAAGAGTCAAAGAAGATCACTATTCACACAATCAAACTCATAATCAAAGCAATTGCAAAACCTAATTGATCAATTCAAAGCTCAAGAATATCCATACAACATTGCTCAATCCAAATCCACAAAGATCTATCTAATCATACTTGGAATTGAAATAGCAAAAGACAAAAGTAATGACAAGAAATTCAAAGGAAGACTTAGCTAGGAATTGAAGGAAGAATTTGATCTTGAACTTGAATTTGAATCTTGAATGTTGATTACAATCTTGCAACAATGGAATGCTTCTCTAATTCTAATCTAACCTAAGAATTGCAAAGTGGAGTGATCTCTCTAGGCTAATCCTAGAGAGAGAAATATTCTAAGTGTAAAATTGAAGTGTGATGGATTCGGCATCCCAAAAAACCAGAAGAAAACTATGTTTTTAACCCAAAAATCGCGCCTAAAATGGACTGGCTGAAACGCTGGACGCGGGCCGGAGGTGCGTCCGGCCTCGCGTCCAGCCGAACGCGTTACAGCGCGCGACCGGACGCGTGGCGGACGCGGGCGTCCGCCCCGCGTCCTAATTTACGGCCGCAGGAATTTGTTTTCGGCTGAAGGGTGGACGCGGGGTGGACGCGCGCGTCCTCCCCGCGTCCATCAGAACTCAGCTCTGATTTTCGAACTTCTGTGGGCATTTTTTCGGACGCCGATTTGGACGCGCGTCCAAGGCCTATTTTGCTTTCCAACTTCGGTTTGTGAATTCTTCTCCGAAATATCGCCATTTCCTGTCTTTAAACACTTCTTTTTACCTACAAAACAATCGGTAAAGTGTGGAAAAGGTATTAAGACAATATAAAGCATTCTAACGCAATTTAATACTAAAACATTCATAAAAGCTTTAACTTGTATGCTAAACGATCCATGAATAACCTTATAAAAGTGGTATATTTTGCACTTATCAAACTTTCCACACTTTAAACCTTGCTTGTCCTCAAGCAAGCAATCATAGGACAACCAACACAACAAGTGCAAAATATATCACCAAAACTTTAGAAATGCATATGAGCTATATGGAAGAACAAAGCACAATATTGAAATTAAGGTTTCCTTTATTCTATCAAAGAAATGTGTCCATAAATGAACCATAAAGTTCAATAGTGAATATCCCAAGACTTGACACCCTTCTTAAGGGTAAAGTAGATTTTCGGTAATAGACTTTGTTTCACACTTTTCAAGCATGCATTCCAAAAGGGAACTCACCAAATATTTTGAAAGGGCCACTAGCCGAGCCGACTAGTGGGAACGATGTGCACAAGTCAATGCTAATAGTTCAACCTTATAACCTCAAGCTCCCTAGATTCTAGCGTGATTAACAAAAAAGGCTTCAAGGTTGTCTACTACCCCTCAAGACCAACCATCGGGCTACCCGATCTCACATGGAGCTCCATGCTTTTTTGAGAACTGTGCAATAGGTGTCCGGTCCCAACGGGATAGATCTCTCCTTTTCTCATTCCCCAAGATAACCTCATCGGGCTACCCGACTTCACATGGATCTCCATGCTTTTTCGAAGACGGTGCAATGGGTGCCCGAATCTTGGCGGAATGGCTCTCTTAAATTTTCTCATCTCCCAAGACCTCGTATCGGGGCAACCGACTTCACGTAGAGCTCTACACTTTTTCGAAGACAGTGCGATGGTTGCCCCCAACTTGCCCTAGCGAGACGGTTCATCTTTTTCATTTCCTAAGGTGGCCACATTGGACTCTTTTGGGGTTTTGGCCTCATTGGGCTCTTTTAAACAAAATAAAGCAAAGCATCACCTTCACAACCCCACACACCACCTTCGGGAGAGCAAAAACAAAAAATTATGTTCATTTCCGGGCTTAGCATATTATCTTTCTAGCATTGGCGAGTGCACACTCCCACTTCGAGGGATCATTGACTATGGTCCAAACAAAATAGAGGGTGAATTATCATGCAAGCACACAATATAATCAATTTTCACAAGTGCAAAAGAATTCATATCAAGTTATTCCTTCATAGCAACACATTTCTAAGATAGATTAAACAAAACATTAATTTCAACACCACACAAGATTCTATACTAAGCATCATATACTTAACCACATTTAAGCACAAAGTGCTTCCCTTTCCACACTTTAGAATTGAACATCGTCCTCGATGTTCGCTCTATGCACACGGTGGGAAAGAGATAAGGTCATTCGCCTCGTGCAATGCCCTTTCCACACTTTAGAAGTGGGCTATGGACTAGGAGGATCACAACATTGCTTTTATGAAAGACTTTTAACATCATACACTATAATACCAAACAACCTCGGGTTTCCACACTTTAGAAATGAAACACAAAGGCAAAATAACAAAAGACAAGGGAGATAAAGAGACTCCCATGTTGCTTCTCTTCAAGCACAGTGCCTTTAAACATCCTCTTAGCTTTGATCCATTTATCAAATTTTCCTACATCATCAACAAACACATTGCAATACTACAAACCATATTAGAGAATTTAATTTCCATTAATGCAAAGCTTATTGAAAGCAAAAGTAAACGACAAAAACAAAATGCGTAAAATGTAAGATAACCTCGGGTTGCCTCCCGAGAAGCGCTCCGTTTAACGTCCGTAGCTCGACGCAACTTTCAAACCTTCATTCCAACACACTTGGACGGGGACAAGTCCTTTTGCCCCATCCACTCTTTCTTCACGATATGCCCTCAAATGCCGGGCATTGGAAAACTCTTTTAATTCAATACATAGCATACTCTCCTCCAAAGGTTTGCAACTATCTATGTCCATGAGTATGCTATCCTCTTCCAACTTACCTTTTTTTTCATTTTTCTTCTTTTCACCAAACTCCTTTTCATCATTTCTCACTTTCTCATCAACTTGCTCCCTAACACTCTCATTTCTTATCTTTTCCTTTTCCTCTTCTATGATTTTGCCATAAAATTCCTCAAACAACACCTTCTCATTTTCAAAATGTTCTTCTTCATTTTCCTTTTCTAAAGTCACACTCTCTTTACTCTGATCTTTACCAATCAAATCATGAATATATAAAGCATCATTAAGGCAATTATCATGGAAGTTCAACAATTCAATATCAATTAGATCACACAAGCTAGCCTCGATATTCACATCATCATCACCACAAAGCATCTCATGCAAATCATTAGCAAGCTCATTTGACAAAGATTCATCACCAAAAGTAAAAGACTCAAGAACATCATTCTCATTTAAAGAAACGAAAGAATTGTTTTCACAAGGATCAACACAATTTTCTTCATCATCATCGGAGGAGTCAAATGAATCACTATCATTAAAGTCATAAGGGTTAAGAAAATTGACCTCATTATCAACATCTTCAAATATGTAATTATTTTCACTAGGCATATCTACCACTTTTTCAACTCCATTATCAACACAATCAATATTAGCATTATCAAAATGAATAGGCACATGAATATCATCACAATCATTATTCTCATCACACATGTCGGCCCAAGATTTAGAAATTTTATCACCAAGAGTAGTGCTAACACTAATAGGTTCAAGTGTCTTACTATGAGAATCTTTTCCTTCATTTCCACTTTTGGCCACTTGAGCCATTTGATCTTCCAAGGTTCGAATTGATGCTTGCGTCTCTTGCTCTAGGGAGGAGGTTCTTTGTCTACGTTCTTGCCTCCACTCTTCCCTCATATTGGCCATGTCCTTCTTAAATTCTTCCATTATTGCCAATATCTTGTTGTTCGTGTCTTCCGTGATTTCCTCCTCATAGGGTTGCATCATGTACTCCTCATTCTCATAGTGGTTGGAGTAGTATGGGTAGTCTTGATGATCTTGAGAATATGAGGGGTATTGGGGATTTTGAGTGTATGAAGGGTAGTGTTCATTTCGAGTGTATGGGACATATTTCTCATTTTGAGGGGATTGTGAGTATTGAATTTGTTCGGAGTAAGAGTTATGAGGTAGACATTTTGTGAATAGAGATTTTGTGGCGGAGCATGATGATATCCTTCTTGGGATATGTATTCCTCATAGCCTCCTTTATGTTGATTTTGATAGTGGTCTTGAGGATCATCATAATGGCTTTGGTTTCTTTTTGGACGGTAATAATCGTCATATGCCATTCGTTGATCATCATAGCGAGCCCAACGTGGTGGTGGACTTCTTGGTAGATATTGTGCTCTAAAGTCCTCATTATCTTCATAACCATAGGGGTTAGAAAATTGATCATTATAGCCTCCCCTTGGTTGCCTATATCCTCCTTGGTCTTCATAGTAATCCTCTTGTGGATATCTTGCTTGAGAATACATCATAGAGGATCAACCTATCAACACAAAGACAAGAGAGTGTTTTGCAACTAGAAGTAGTTGCAAGTGAAAGTAGTAGCAAATGAAATGACAAAAAGATTAAAACGTAAACAAAGTAAATTGCAAAAATAGAAAGTAAATGGGGGGTTAGACTCTCTAACTTGAAAACTTGCTCATGTTAATCCAAAGGCACTTACTACTCAAAAACCGATGTCATCCCCGGCAACGGCGCCATTTGATGATTGTAGTTTTCGCGGTGGATGGAAAGGAATAGATGTTAAAACGGGAAGAAGTTCCCAAGTATCGTTCTCAAAGGATGGCAAGGAGGGAATTCAAGCGATAAGGGGGTTAAGCACAAGACTGTTTAGTGTTTGAAAGCTAACCCAAACATAGTAAGAAGGGTGCATATGAAACATAACGAAAATAGGAACAAACAAAGGAAACAATTAATTGGAAAGGAGGATTTGGATCTTGCAACTCATATAGGTATCCTTGATTTCCTAATATATTAGGCTAGCAACACTTAGATAACGAAAATGAGACAAGGTCACCAACACCACCGCCACTCTCGTGGTCAATGGACTCACTCCTTAGACCATAATGTCATCCTTGTGATCACTAGGCTAGTAGAGGCATTTTGTCAAACACGTTATGTGCCTCTTATCTTCCACTTCTCCCTTTTCTCAAAGGTGAGAGGGAAACGTGCTAGGCTAGGCTAAGGAGTATCCCCACTCTCGTAGGTGAGACTCCTTCTCCAAACATCTCTCATATAGGTTGATCATTCCCACACAAGAGTCAAAGAAGATCCCCATTCACACAATCAAACTCATAATCAAAGCAATTGCGAAACCTAATTGATCAATTCAAAGCTCAAGAATATCCATACAACATTGCTCAATCCAAATCCACAAAGATCTATCTAATCATACTTGGAATTGAAATAGCAAAAGACAAAAGTAATGACAAGAAATTAAAATGAAGACTTAGCTAGGAATTGAAGGAAGAATTTGATCTTGAACTTGAATTTGAACTTGAATTTGAATCTTGAATGTTGATTACAATCTTGCAACAATGGAATTCTTCTCTAATTCTAATCTAACCTAAGAATTGCAATGTGGAATGATCTCTCTAGGCTAATCCTAGAGAGAGAAATATTCTAAGTGTGAAATTGAAGTGTGATGGATTCGGCATCCCAAAAAACCAGAAGAAAACTCTGTTTTTAACCCAAAATTCGCGCCCAAAATGGACTGGCCGAACCGCTGGACGCGGGCCGGACGTGCGTCCGGCCTCGCGTCCAGCCGAACGCGCTACAGCGCGCGACCGTGCGCTACGGCGCACAGCCGGACGCGGGACTTTTTTTTTGGCTCCGCGTCCATCAGAACTCTGCTCTGATTTTCGAACTTCAACGGGCATTTTTTCAGACGCCGATTTGGACGCGCGTCCAGAGCGCGTCCAAGGCCTATTTTTCCTTCCAACTTCGGTTTGTGAATTCTTCTCCGAAATATCGCCATTTCCTGTATTTAAACACCGTTTTTTACCTACAAAACAATCGGTAAAGTGTGGAACGGGTATTAAGACAATATAAAGCATTCTAACGCAATTTAATACTAAAACATTCATAAAATCTTTAACTTGTATGCTAAACGATCCATGAATAACCTTATAAAAGTGGTATATTTTGCACTTATCAATGCCATAGCTGCAAACTTCATTCCTGATGCTAGTCTAGAAGGTAAGACTACTGATCCAAGCATTAAGTTGACAGATTCTGAACCATTGTGGATTATTGACAGTGGTGCCACACACCACATTGTCTGTAATGCGCTTTTATTACAAAATCCCAAGAAGGTTCATGGAGTATATGTTGATCTACCTAATGGACATAATGCTCAAGTGTCCCACATTGGGACCATTCATTTATCTGTTGATTTGGTATTACAGAATGTGCTATGTGTTCCCATATTCCACTATAATCTGATCTCTTTGGGTGAACTTATAAGAGGATCCAATTGCAACATATTGTTTCATTCTAATCAGTGTGTTATACAGGATCAACACCTTGGGAGGATGATTGGTATGGCTGAGCTGAGGAAGGTACTTTATCAACTCAGTTTTCCTGCTTTCAATCATTGTAAACCTGTTGTTAATGCTTGTAACCTTTGGCATGCTAGATTGGTCCATGCATCTGAAGGAAAAATAAAATTCCTTCATACCTTAGACAATAAAGTTTGTAATGATAAGCCCACTACTTGTGACTGTTGTCATTTTGCTAAACAAAAAAGGTTACCATTTCAGTCTAGCTCTTCTATTTCAGAAAATTGCTTTGATCTTGTTCATGCTGATATTTGGGGACCATATCATGTTCCTACTATGTACGGTCACCAATATTTCTAACTTTGGTTGATGATCACAGCTCTTCTTATATTTTGTTATTTGTAGCTTTGTTAATTTTAAGTTTGTAATTTACTAATTTAGATTTTAGTAATTTAGTTTGTATTTTCTAAGTTGTAAGTTTGTTACAATGTTACTTGTAACTTTGTAAGTATAACTTAGTTAAATATTTTATAGTTTATTAGTTTAGGTTAATTTTTAAATTTTTTTTTGCTAATCCGAACAATACCCGAAATCTGATTAAAATCGTCCGAAATCTGAACATGATAAATCCGAAGTGTTTGGATTTAAAGATAGCAACCGAACTCCGAACGAGTGGGCGATCCGTAAAACCAATCCGCCAGAACCCGTCTGCTGCACACCCCTAGCTTGGCGTACGACGGCATGCGTTAGTTCGTCGGACTTGGAGGCGACTCCGCGATTTTTTTGTGGAGGGAGGTTTTTGGCCGAGTGGATGGTGGTGTGGGGAGAAAGGAAGAAAATGAGGTCTTATATACGGGAAGGAAGAAGGAGAAAAGAGGGAAACTTTGGAGTCATTTTGAAATTCAAATGGGTATGGAGAAGAAGATGAGTGTGCGGGAAAAAGGAGTGATGTGATGTTGGAGGGTAAAATGGGTGTTGTTGGTTTCAAGGCTATTTATAGCCTTGGAAGAAGAGTTGTAGTAGTATATAGACTTGTGAAGAAATAAGGATGAGCTAGGTTTCGAAATTCATATATTACCAGACTCCTATCATGATAAAAATTCTTCCCGAGCAAGGAGTGGATCCAAAAAGAAAAAAAAAATCGGGTCACGATTTTTGGTCAACGCAGCAATACTCTCTTTCGTTGACAACTTCTCGCAATTCAGAGAGTGGGGATTGATGATGGAATAATTACAAATGGACTCGGAGTAGGATAATATTGACCGAGATCAGACCCGACCGACTCGAATGGCCAAGCTCCACGCTTGGCCATGTGGTCGGCCAAGGTAGACCTCCCCAACCGAGGTCTGCCATCCCGACTGGGGTCGGCCACCTTGGACGAGGTCGGCCCTCGGCTGAGCCCGTCACTTGGCCGAGCTCCGTGCTCAACCGAGTGAAGGGGTCTTCACGTTGTTCAGGTTTTTCGACGTTGGTTGCGGTACAAGGCGATGGAGATGGCCCCCCACCATTTTTTTTTTCAGGGCAGTTAGGGGCTAATTGAGTATAAAAACACACATTCATGTCCTACTGGGACAT
>NXFB01000067.1:86351-99781 GCA_002525835.2 Ipomoea batatas
TAATATGTACAGTATTTCATTATGGATAAGGCATGGATGACACAAAATAAAAGGTCCAATGAATATATAGAAGGGCTTAGGGAATTTATGATATTTGTGATAAAGAACAAGACACATGACTGTGTTATAAGGTGCCCATGTAAAAAGTGCTTAAACACGTGTTTCTTGAATCAAAGTTTAGTGTACATGCATTTGCGCCAAAATGGTATAGACGGGATATTTCATGGAGAGCCACCAATTTTTCAAGAATCAGCTACAAATGATTTACATATTGAGGATGATGATTTTAGTGAGGAACACATTGATGGCATCCAAGAGTTCTTAAATGACTATGAAACTCTCATTTAAATCCCAATATGGAAAGTGGTGAAGTTGATGATTTTGAGAACATGTTGAGGGAAGCAAAACAAGAATTATATCCAGGGTGCACTAAATTCTCAAAATTGTCTTTAACTGTGAAGTTGCTTCATTTGAAAGTGTATAATAAATGGAGTAATAAATCATTCGACATGTTGCTTGAATTGCTAAGTGAATGCTTACCTAATGGAAATACACTTCCACGTTCTCACTATGAGTCTAAAGCTATGCTTCGTAGTTTGGGATTAGGATATATAAATATTCATGCATGTAAATATGATTGTGTGTTAGTTTGGAAGGAATTAGAGAAACATGAGTTTTGCCCTATTTGTGGTACTTCTAGATGGAAAATTAAGGATGGTAAAGGAAAGAATATTCCTCATAAAATATTGAGATACTTTCCTCTAAAACCTAGGCTTCAAAGGCTTTTTATATAAAAAAAAAACTGCAAAAGATATGAGATGGCATAAAGAAAGCAGAATTGATTATGGTGAATATTTGCGTCATCCGACCGATTCTAAGGCTTGGAAAGATTTTGATTAAGAGTTTCCATGGTTTGCTAATGAAGCACGGAATGTTAGGCTTGGGTTAGCTTCCGATGGATTTAACCCATTTGGTAATATGGATAATTCTTATAGCACATGGCCTGTTATATTAATCCCTTACAATTTTACCGCCATGGATGTGCATGAAGGATCCATTCTTTATGTTAACATTACTTATTCCTAGTCCTAAAGCACCTAGTAGAGACATTGATGTTTATTTGCAACCTTTAATTGAAGATCTCATAGAATTATGGGAAAGATGTGTGACAACATATGATGCTTGTTCTCCAACAAATTTTCAATTGCATGCTTCTATTTTGTGGACTATAAATGATTTTCCTGCTTATGCCAACTTGTCTGGATGGTCTACTAAAGGATACATAGCTTGCCCAGTTTGCAATGATGACCCGTGTTCTGTTAGATTAAGGAGTAAGTTGGGATATATAGGTCGTCGCTGTTTCTTACCCACTAATCACACATAGAGGCGAAGCAAGAAGTTTAATGGGAAGGTTGAGAGTCGAAATCCCCATTTGGAGTTATCTGGTGAGGAAGTGTTAAGCCAATTGATTACTTCATTTCTAAACACCTTTTTGCCCCCTTTTTCATCCATTTTTGTAGTTAAGTGTTAATACTTGAGTGGGATTTATTACTCGTTGGCGTGTTTTTGTGATTATAGGTGAAATTCTCCACAATGAGTGGTAAAGGAAGCATTTTGGATTGTTTTGGATCAATTTTGGTAGCTTAGGATCCCACTCAAGGAGGGAGAGGAGCAACAGAGCTCAAAATGGAGCAAGAGCAAATCTGGAAAAAATGAAATGGGTACCCACATGGGTCGTGTAGGCACCCGTTTGGGTCCTGCCTGGAAACCAAACCCGCGTCACCAAAACGGCCCCCTACATGGGCCGTGTAGGGGGCGTTTCGATCTGAACTGATCTGTTTAAGCGTTTTTTCTACTGCAATTTTGGAGATTCGAACCCTAGCTAGTGTAGAACTTCTCTCTCTTATTTCCATAGCAAATATTAGCTTAGAATAGCTTAGATCTACATTATAGAACATATTGCAAGCTTTATTTTGAGGATTTGGAAGGGATTCCACCAACTTTCTTCAACATTTAATAGTAAAGTTCTCATTTCATCTTCTTCATCTCTTCTTTACATATACTGTGCATTTATGATTTCTTTGCTTGATATTGCTATGTTACCTTACATATGAGTGAGTAGTCCTTTATTTGGGTCAGATTAGGTGTTTATTGCTTCTATTGATGCTATTTATGTGATTATTGCATAAAGGGGATGAACACTCATTTAGGGTTCTTGAGTTTGAGTTGGGTTATAATTCTATCTTTTAATAATTATTGCGCAGTGATTGTTGTTTGTCTTTGGAAAGTCTTTCATCACAATGGGAATTGGATGGAAGACTTGAGCCTTCCCAATCTCAAACCCAATTTCCCTTCTATGAAAATAGGGGTAGATTGGGGCTTACAAAGCTTTTGTTCTTAAAGAATTTGGATTGATACACCATGGAAATGTGGCAACCCTTGTTCTAATCCTTGTGGAAGTTTGGATTCTTTCGTGCTTGCCTCAAGAACCTAGGGTTAATGTTCTTCCCCCAATCTAAGTGTCAAATGCATCAATAGAGTAATACATCTAATTTAACCCATCCTTCCCAATTGAATTTTATCCTAGTATCCTAGTTTTAATCTTGCTTTCCCTTTAATCCAAAATACCAAAAATACTCTAGTTGTTAATTGCCAACCAAATATGATTTACTTGGATCCTTATGGATTCCAAGACCTTAGTGTCTAGACTTAAGGTAACGACTTTCTATGTGCCATAAACCCCAATCCTCGTGGTTCAATATTTACACCCGTTTTCACCATCACCCCTACACCACATCACTAACTACATGAAGTAAGTGACAATCCATTTGGAAAACATCCAAACAAAAGAAAAAGGAAACGAAATCCTGAAGACCTTAACTGGTGCAAAAAGAGTATCTTCTTTAAGCTTCCTTATTGGAAAAAGTTGAAATTGAGGCACAATCTTGATGTTATGCATATTGAGAAAAACATATGTGATAATATCATTGGAACTTTGTTAAATATTGATTGAAAAAATAAGGACACTTTGAAAGCAAGACAAGATTTAGATGATATGAATATTAGGAAGGAATTGCATTTGGTTAAGAAATTACACTACAAGAAAAATGTACATAGACAACACTAAAAAGACAACAATTTTTGACAAAAGTGTTGTCTTCTGTGTAAAAGACAACGATTTTGGACAAAACCGTTGTCTTTGATGCAACACTTTTATCAAAGACAACGGTTTTTACCGAACCGTTGTCTTTAATGTGTTGTCTTTGTGCATTTTCTAAAAAGACAACGCCGCAAAGACAACAATTTTAAAAAACCATTGTCTATGTGCATTTTTATTAAATAAAAGACAACAGTTTTATGTTACCGTTGTAGTTGAAGTGTTGTCTTTAAGTTCACTTGAATATACAACACTACAAAGACAACGATTTTAATAAACCGTTGTCGTTTGTGTGTTGTCTTTAACTACACTTTAATAGACAACACTTCAAAGATAACGATTTATTAAAATCGTTGTCTTTGTGCACCCGTTTTTTATTTAGACAACGGTTTCATTTAACCGTGATCATTGGTGTGTTGTCTGTAAGTGCACTTGAATACACAACACTACAAAGACAACGATTTTATAAAATTGTTGTATTTGCGCGTTTATTATTATTATTTTTATAAAAGACAACAGTTTTATTTAACTGTTATCGTTTGTGTGTTGTCTTTAAACACACTTGAATAGACAACACTTCAAAGATAACGGTTTATTAAAATTGTTGTCTTTATCCACCCTTTTTTATTTAGACAACATTTTTATTTAATCAGGGGATTGTATTAGCGGGTTTGACCAACGAATTGTGTTAGTTGTTTGTAAAGAAATATTTGGTAAAATTTGCTCTTTAGATTTGCGTTTAACATGTAAAATGACCTAAAAGGTATATAATAATAATAATAATAATAATAATAATAATAACAACAATAAAAACATCAATAAGTTGAATAATAATAATACTCCCTCTGTCCCGAAATATCTGTCTCACTTCCATTTTGCACGCAGTTTAAGATAGTTAAGAAAGTTAACTCCATTTCCTTTTATGCCCCTTGTACTTTCTGACATATTTGCTTTATTTCTTTATCTTTCTTCTGTAGACAGTAGACGTTTCTTCTTCATTCTTCAGCAACTTTGCTTCATTTATTCATCTCATCCGTAGACATTTCTTTTTATTTCTTCAACAAATACTGCATAGCTTGTTTGTTTTCTACTAATTTGTATAGACCCAGTAGCTATACAAAAATACTTTGTAAAATGAACTTAAAACTTCTAAAAACCATTATTTTTACATTTTTTCTTGGCTATAATAAGAGATAGAAAAACATAGAGTAGTGACGTATATAAATCTGAATGATGGAGAGGATTATCGCTATTGAGCTGCAAATGTCGACAGCCTCATAGAGTTATCATATTCTTACGCTTTAAAAAAAAAATCTTACGCTTCTTAAAATTTGTTAGGAACCCCGAGTTGTTGATTTTGATGATACCAAGCTATACGAGGAGACCCCTAAATTTTCGTAAGTGTCTTAGAATAGTTTATGCTTATTTTTGTCAATCTTGTAAGGCAAACGAAGTCTTAGTTATCTAAGGACTCGGGTCTTACCGAGAACATAAAGATTTCAACAGAGGAATATTTCATCCGAAGTATTGAAGACACGAAGACACGAAGACACGAAGACTCGAAGACACGAAGACATGAAGAACCGAAGACTAGGATCTTAGGTCAAAATCGGGAAGGGCCAAGATTCTATAACCGAGCAATCAAGGATGTGATTGACTCGAGGAGTTTAGGAAAGAATGATAAGGTCAATCATTCTTTCTCACAACCAAGGCAAAGACATTCTCTGATAAGTTGTCTTATCTATTGCCTTGAGAATGGGTATAACTGAATGTCATTTTGGGTCCTATGCAACGATCCCAAGGAGCATTTAATGATTGTCACCTTTTTGAGGGACAAAAGGCATTTTGTCCTTATCTAAAAGTGGACAAACGGCTAGAAAGTACTGACATTCTGAAAAAGGAGAAAACTTTACCCATTGGATATTACCCACTGGACAATAGGTTTTGAATTTCAATCTCCCTCCAACGGATCTGAAATTCCACCTATAAATACCCTTGTCCCATCTCACTTTGACAAGGTTGAATTGCGCGAAATATTGTCTTTCAAGCGAAAAAATTTCCAGTGTGATATTCACAAGCTTACTAAGTGTTATTCAGTTTTATTTGGAAGTTCTTGTGAGCTTAAGAAGTTATCGACGAAGAAAAGCTCAAGAATTCCAAGTTGGAGATTTATCATACTTATTCAACCATCTCTACAAGTGAAGTAGAAAGAGGCGGAGTAAACTTGGAAGAAGTTGAAAAACCTACCACAACAAGGCTGCCGGGCTTAGTGATCAAAGGAGCTTGTTGTAACGGAGATTGTACTATAAAGGGATATAGTGCAAACCTTCACGTGTTGTGAAGAAGAGTGGAGTAGGCTTAGTTAACAGCCGAACCACTATAAAAACTCTCTCTCTCTCTCTATCCTTTTTATTTACCTAACGCATTGCATTGCATACATAACGCAAACCTAACATCCTTTACAAGAAAAACCCTTGTGCAAAGTAAAAGATAAAATTTGGTTATAACTCTTTCCGCTGCGTTTATCTTTAAAAAGTTTTTAAAATTCCCTTGAGTCTATTCAACCCCCCTTCTAGACTCATATCGTTATCACCGGGACCAACAAGTGGTATCAGAGCAAGTTACCTTGAACGGTGAACACTCTGTGTATACTGCCTGGTGATCCTCTTTAAAAATTTTATCAAAATATTTTGAAACTTTGCACCATGTCTAAAATGGAACATCATAGGCATTTTCTTATGTTTAACCTGGATAAGTTTGATGATTGGAAAGTGCGCATGCAGGCTCACTTATCTGCCATACATGATGAGATGTGGGACGTGATAACTGATGGACCCATCCAGATACTACATGTCAATCCGAATCGTGTTGTCACCGATCCAACGTCACCTGAGATGATTCCAAAGGAGAAATCCTTACTTACTACTGATGAGAGAACTCGAGTAAATCTCGACAACATAGCCAAGGATATCTTCTACAAGTCGCTGGACGAATCCTTGTTTCCGAGAGTAAGGAAGTGCAAGAATGCTAAGGAAATCTGGGATGTGCTCATGCTAATCGGTGATGGAGATGAGCAAGAAAAGGAGAACAAACTGACTATTGCCATGAAAAAGTTCGAGGATTTCAAGCTAAGCCCAAAGGAGTCCATAACTGAAATGGAAGCTCGGTTCATAAAGCTGTTAATGGAGATCAATGATCTTGACGAAAAGAAGCTAACACAGAAGGAGATAAACTTGAAAATTCTCCGAGGACTGCCCAAGAGCTGGGAAATGAAAGTTGTAGCTATGCGAGATCATAGAGATCTCAAAACTACGAGTACTACACAGATCTTCAGTGATCTGAAGGCTTACGAGTTCGAAAAGGAAGCACAAAATGATGATGAACCTGAAACGAGAAACATAGCTCTGGTTGCGAACCATCAACCATCATCATCAACACCAAGGTCTATCTCTAATCCCTCTTCTGATTTTTTCACTGACGATCAAATGGCTTTGTTTGTAAGAAGGTTCAAAAGATTCATGCGAAAGAATCAATCATATGACAACTCGGACAAGACAAGACGAGCGAAGTATCAAGGAAGTGACAAGGCTAGCGGATCCAGAACTCATGAGAAGGATGAGTTGCAAATATTATGTTACAACTGCCGAAAGCCTGGACACTTCAAGGCTGAATGTCCTTATCCAATCGTCAAAAAGCATCAGGACGAGCACAACTACAAGAAGAATTCGGGAAGATATCACCACCCGAAGAGTACCCCAAATGATGCTGATGAGGAGTCAAGCAAGAACGAAAAGAATGACAAACGAAGGAAAGCCTTGGCAGTAGAAGAGAAGACAGGAGAGAAGAACGAAGAGTCATGTACCTCTAGCTCAAGCTCAGAAAGTGACAGCTCGGGAGATGAGAAAGGACTTCTATGTCTTTTCAGTCAAGAAGACTCAGATGAAGAGATGTGTCTCATGGCTGAAGAGGAAGAGGTAACCTCACAAAACCAATCCTCTAGCTATAGTTCCGAATCCATATGTCATGAAAACCCTAGGGAAGCATTTGAGAAAATGTTGAAGAGTTTTTATGGCATTGAGGATTCACATCTCAAACTTAAAGAAGAGAATACCAAGCTATTGGCAGAAAGACAAGATCTCGAGGACTTAAGGTCCAAAAATGCTGAGATGCTTGAGTCTATAAGCCAGCTTGAGAAGCAAGTTCATCTTCTTGAGGAAGAGTGTAAATCAAAGGATGATAGAGAGCGAAACTTGCGTGCGGTACTTGCGACATTTACAAATTCATCCAGATTAATGGATCGAATGGTAGATGATCAAAGACCATCAGGGAGTAGAACCGGACTTGGTTACAACTCTAGCTCCTATCAACATGTTCTCTTAACACGACCAACTGACCCTTCTACAAGTGGAGGTTTAAGTTCCGTGTTTGTCCAAGGACAAACTGAAAATCTTGAGCCAGTGATTAATGCCACAAATGAAACAGAAACACAATCAACGAGTCGATCTGATAATTCGACTGAAACACGAATTGTGGAACCTACGAGAGGAAATTTCCAAAACGGCAACCCGAGAAGTCATCAGACCCCTCGGTATAGACCTCGCGTACCGAACCGTCATGGTCGAATCGCAAACGGTCAACCACTTGGAAATAACCGATCCAAAGGAAAATTTCATGGCAACAAGAGGCAACATTACTCACAGAGGCAACGCAAGGGTATGCCTCAGGGAAGACCGAACTCTCACCCGAGTAATGTCAAGAATTTCAAAAAGTTCCCAAGCAAGCATAGAGGTAGGGAAGGTACTTTATACCCTAGTGATGAGGATTGGAATATGGACTATGAACCAATGACAAGAGCAAAATTTTTTTGCTACATCATAGACACAAACAAACCTCATACACTAGAGTCAACACGAATAAGCCCACACCCTCTCTTCAGAAGGTCTATTCACCGAAGTCATCCCAATCTTACTATGCTATCCCTTATGATTATCGCGTGTTTAATGGGTATCGTGGACCAAGGATGAATCTTACGGGTTCTAGGTATGCATGGATGCCCAAGCTCACTGGTAACCGACAAGGACCCAAGAAGGTATGGGTACCTAAAAACACTTAATCTTTGACTGCATGGAAATAGGACCATCTGGTATGTAGATAGCGGTTGCTCGAGACATATGACTGGAGATAAATCAGAACTGAGCAATTACAAAGCAAAGAATGGTCCTAAAGTAGTCTTTGGAGGGAACTCAAGCGGACGAACGATGGGCACTGGAGACGTTATGAAGAACGGGTTAATCATCCAAGAAGTATCTTATGTCGAAGGATTAAAGTTCCATCTGTTAAGCACAAGTCAGTTTTGCGACAAAGGATACAAGGTTACTTTCTCACGGGATGTATGTCAAGTTATCTCAGAGCTATCACATGAAGTTGTCTTAACAGCAAAACGAAGGAAAAACATGTATGTTGTCACATGGGAAACAGTAAAACCGAATACTTGTTTGGTCGCCAAAAGCAAGCAAGATCTTAGCTGGGAATGGCATCATAAGCTTAATCATCTTAACTTCAAAGCCATCAACAAGCTTGCAAGAAAGGAACTGGTCGAAGGATTACCGAATGTGATCTATGACAAAGATAAAGTTTGTGAAGCATGTCAAAAAGGAAAGCAGATCAAGTCTTCGTTCAAAACAAAATCTCTCAATACAAATGCAAGACCACTAAGTCTACTTCATATGGACTTATTTGGACCAGTTGATCCAGTCAGTCTAAGTGGGAGAAAGTACACTCTTGTGGTGGTAGATGACTACACAAGATATACATGGACATCTTTTCTAAGAAAGAAGAATGAGACTGAGAAAGTACTTCCAGACTTGCTCCGAAGACTTCAAACCGAAAAGGAACTGAGCATTGTCAAAATACGTTATGATCAAGAAACTGAATTCGTAAACAAAGTCATTCAAGACTTCTGTGGACAACATGGCATTTTACATCAACTTTCAGCGGCAAGAACTCCTCAACAAAATGGTGTAGCTGAGAGACGCAACAGAACTCTCAAGGAAGCAGCAAGATCCATGATTGCTTACTCAGGCCTACCGAAGCGTTTTTGGGCCGAAGCAATAAACACAGCATGCTATACTCAAAACCGATCTCTTATTCATAAAGATCATGGCGTTACACCTTATGAACTCTGGAAAGGAAGAAAACCCGTTGTAAAATACTTTCACATATTTGGAAGTAAATGTTTTATACACAACAATGGGAAATCGCATCTAAAGGCTTTTGATGAACGCGCTGATGAAGGAATATTCATGGGATATTCTGAAAAGAGTAAAGCCTTTCGAGTACTGAACAAGCGAACTATGGTAATTGAGGAATCAATACATGTAGTCTTCGACGAACTATCAAAGGAAAACATGGTGATCTCTGAGAAACAAGCAAATGAAGGAATGAAAGATAAAGTCTGTGATGAACAATCCGAAGGATCAGAATCTGAAGAAGATGACTATCCACTCTTTCCGAATCTTCAACTGAATACTTCATCTCAAACCGAAGTGTTACAGAATGATGAAAACGAGGTGGTGTTGCAACAAGAAGGAAGTAGTCAAGCCGAACCCTCCATAGATGAAGGAACACCTCCAACCACCTTTCAACCGGATCTAAAATGGTTGAGAAATCACCCTCAAGATCAGATCATCGGTGATGTACATGATAGCGTGAGAACTCGTGCATCCATTCGGGAATGCATGATGGCATGTTTTATATCTCAAATCGAACCCAAGACCGTTGAAGAAGCTTTGAATGATTCAGACTGGGTTATTGCCATGCAAGATGAACTACATCAGTTTGAAAGAAATGATGTATGGGAACTGGTTGCACGACCAACTCATCAAAACGTCATTGGAACGAAATGGGTATTCAGAAATAAGATGAATGAGCAAGGAGTCATTGTTAGGAACAAGGCTCGGTTAGTAGCTAAGGCTACTGTCAGGAAGAAGGAATAGATTTTGATGAAACCTTCGCACCTGTTGCCAGACTCGAAGCTATAAGGATTTTTCTGGCATATGCTGCATGTAAAGACTTTAAAGTCTATCAAATGGACGTAAAAAGTGCCTTTCTAAATGGGCTTTTAGAAGAAGAAGTATATGTCGAGCAGCCCCCAGGCTTTATCTCCGATGTTGGAATGGATAAAGTTTATAAGCTCAAAAAGGCGCTATATGGTCTAAAACAAGCTCCAAGAGCTTGGTATGATACCTTATCGTGTTTTCTGATAAGTTGTGGTTTCACAAAGGGGATAGTTGACAAAACCCTTTTTAGAATCAAAGATGGAGATCATATTCTGCTGGTACAAATATATGTTGATGATATTATTTTTGGGAGTACCGATTCGGATCTATGTAAAAAATTCTCAAAACTCATGCAAGGAAAATTTGAGATGAGCATGATGGGAGAATTAAACTACTTCCTGGGTCTTCAAGTCAAACAGGAACAAAACGGTATCTTTATCAATCAAGCGAAGTATACCAAGGATCTTATCAAGAAGTTCGGAGTTGATGGGAAATCTTCGGTTAAAATACCCATGAACACTTCGTTACGAATGGATATCGACAATGAAGGGAAAGAAGTAGATCAAACTAAGTACAGAGGAATCATTGGATCTCTATTATATCTCACAGCGAGTTGTCCAGATATATCATTTGCTGTAGGCGTATGTGCTCGGTTTCAAGCAAATCCGAAAGAGAGTCACTTGAGCGCTGCCAAAAAGATACTAAGATATCTAAAAGGGACTCAAAGTGTAGGTCTCTGGTATCCGAAGAGTGACGTCTTCGATTTAGTTGGGTATTCGGACGCAGATTTTGCTGGTTGCAAAATTGACCGAAAAAGTACATCAGGAACATGCCAATTCTTAGGGGGAAGATTGGTCTCTTGGTTTAGTAAAAAGCAGAATTCTATCGCTACGAGCACTGCTGAAGCCGAATACATAGCAGTTGGTAGCTGTTGTGCACAAATTGTGTGGATGATGCAACAACTTAAAGACTATGGTGTCATTGCTAAAGAAGTTAGCATTATGTGTGATAACACAAGCGCAATTGCAATAACTCAAAATCCTGTGTTACATTCCAGAACCAAGCATATTGATATTAAATATCATTTTATCAGAGATCATGTGGAGAAAAAGGATATCAAGCTTGAATATGTTAATACCGAAGATCAGCTAGCGGATATTCTCATGAAACCACTTGCCGAAGCAAGATTCTCTACTCTACGCCATGAACTCGGAATGATAGAGATGAGTTAATGTGAGCCAATTGAATCGCTCCAAAACTGAAGGGACTCATCAGTTATGACTTCCTGCATTCAATGCACATCAGAATCAGAAACTCACGGACTCATTTAATTGAAAAGCGCAAAATTTTGGACAGTTGCAACTCTGATTGGTCACGTCAAATGGATCTCAGCCAATCACAACGCATCACTCCCTCTATAAATAGATCACAACCGAGGAAGGAAGAGGTACCCTAACACCTAATTCCTTGTGTTGTTTTCTACTCTTGCAGATATGGATAAAGGAAAAGGGAAAAAGGCCTTCTCCGAGGAGAAGCCAATCAGGAAGAGATTTTCGTTCCGTTTGTTGCTGAAGGAAGGAACGAGCAAGCTCAACAAACTAAGAGGAGAGAAAGGAGAACCTCTCCAAGGAGACACATCAGAGCATCCCCTCGAACTTTCAGATTCAGAATCCGAGGACCTTGTGCCTGAACCTCCCACAATGTCTGTCCCAGGCTTCTACTCTAGCGGTATTGCCCCTCCAAACGAGGAACCCTTCTGGCCGGAACCAAACATAGTGCCAAGACGAACTCCATCTCCTTCCTTAAATGACACTGGAGATGATGCATGGAATGATATTCAAGGATTGTACCAGAGGGCCCAAGGCCAAAATCTGCCTGTAAATTCGGCTCATGACGAGGACTACCTCCGCTACCTGGACATGCTTGAACCGGATGATGTATCCGACAAGTCCTCGGTGCTGGAAAATGAGCCTGGCTATGGACCGATGGCTCCATCGTGGGTTCCTAATGTTGCCCCAAGAGCTCTACCGACTCCTAGCCCTCCTACTACGGAGAGCAGCCAAGGACAAAGCCTTATGTCTACTGCGAATAGTAGACATGCGAAGAATAGAGGCAAAGGCAAGGCAAGAAGATAGATGCTATGCCTTGTAGATCAGGAATGGGATGATCTGTCTGAAATGTTGTGATGTCTGTCCTCTGTTATCTTTATTAATGAATGATATTGTTGTTTGCTCGAGTAGTCTATCTCGTCTTTCAAAATGTTATATCTTTACCGAGGGATGATAGTATACCGAGGACTGCCTACAAAGCAACATATGCCAACCGAACTCTCACTGACCGAAGGGTTAAAGATATCGAACTCTTAACCGTCAACTGTTCGGATACAATCGAAGGGTTGAAACTATATCTTGCTGAATAAGTCTCTTGAGAACGTGGGATCATGGGTATACACGTGTCAGAACCCTATTCGAAGTTCATGCCGAGAAATACGCTCCACCTTCTCTAAGTTGCCAGACTTGAAAGGACGGGTCATCAAGACGTGATGGTATAATGAGTAGTTTTTCTCTCTCTTCATTAAATGGCCATATCATCTCATGGGAAACTGCCCTTATCAGCCCAAAGTTCAAATACGGCTTTATGCCATTTTTGCCCCTTCATTTAAGGGCATTTAAGGGTTTTTGTCCCTTATACATAAATACGACCCATTTTCGTTGAAACAACCCGATTCACCCGTTTCCTCACTCCTCACCATATATAACCCCCTCACACCCTCATCTTTTACCTTTTACACTCCCAAAAGCACCGTTACCCTCTAAACCCTATAATATTTCTAAACTACCAAAAGTTTGCAGTCATGTCATCTTCCGGATCAAGTTCTTCATCGGAAAGTTCAAGTTCATCTTCCGATAATGTTGCAAACACTCACAGCCCGTTACCAAAACCCTCACCCCTACAGGACAAGTCACAAGCCACTCAAGAATCGTTTAAACCTCCATCAGTCATTCCCAGACCGTGCGGGGATGTTGAAATCTTTAAATTCTTTTTCACTTCTGTCAAAGGTCAGAAATCAGGCGGTTGCATGGTAAAAGCAGGATCGATGCTAGATGTGAAGGGCTTTCTTGAAAAAGTTCTGGATGAGGACTTTGGAAAACACGTTGTCCAGTGTCTTGAGGACAGTAATCTCCTACAGTTCGTCACTTATAATCACAAAGCAT
>NXFB01000067.1:158677-171461 GCA_002525835.2 Ipomoea batatas
TTCACATGAACCTCCAGTCACCTCAAACGGAGAAAAGGATGCCGCCCAAGTGTTCCGCTATCGTCGAAGGACTGAGGGCACGGCACGGGCTCACGGAGCTGCCACCGCCGTCACTCGCTGCCGCTACTGGCCGAGCGGAAAGGGGAGAGCCGCCAAGGCCATCCGCTGCCAAACACCGCCTGGTTGCCACCATGTCGCTCTGTTTGCAACGGAGGAAAAAGGAGAGCACTGCCGGACCGCCGTCCCCCGCTACTGCCGTCGAGGAGAGAAGCGCCGGAAAAACAGAGGAGAAAGCTGCCGCTTGTCGACCTGCTGCTCCAACTCGCCGAAGGAAAAACCGCCGTAGAGAAGCTAGAGCCGATGTCGCGTTGCCGGCATCCTTCTCTGTCGTTGCTGCCGTGACGCACCACCCTGACCGTCGTCGGGATGGCCATTGCTGCTGGTTCAACATCACATCGCCGGGAAAACAGGGGAGAGGTGCATGGTGCTGCCGCCGTTCGCCGCTGGACTCTCCTGCTGGTTGCTGTCGAAGCCTTCCTATCACGTTGCCGGCGCCCTCTTGCGTTGTTGTTGTTAGTTGTCGTTTTAGCCGAGAGAGACGAGAGACGGAGGAAAATGGATAGACAAAGATGAAGAAGTCTAGGTTTCCTTAATTGGAAGTTTCTAATTCTATCTAGGGCAAACTTCCATTTTGGGCTATGTAACTTATGGAAATTGGGTCAATTTTGGTTCAATGCTAGAAATGGGTTGGGTCACCAACCATAGCTTATAAGATATAATTAGATAATCACGGGCTTAATATAGTCTTAAGAAAATATAAATTATGTGGGCTCAATAATATTGTTTATGTAGGAAATACATATAACTATAGAAATATTGGGCTATAGACTTTTATTATAAATCATAATAGTAAAATATATATATATATATATGAGTATATAGTCCTAAGCCCATAGGAAATAATAATACTTGTAATTATTTAAATAATTACTTAATAATAAATAACCCCTCATTTTAAATATTTATATTTAAAATAATACTAGGGAAAATGCGGGGTGTTACAGCATCAATGCTGAGGAGCTGAACGTTGGGCATCAATGCTGAGGAGTTGAACCGTTGAGCAATGATGCTAAGGAGTGAGGTGTCTTGGGTAGTTTGAACGACAACTTTCTTGCTTTTGGGCCCTGCTAACGGTTCCGGGTCGGGTACCCAATTATCCTGTCACAAGTCCCCCCACTCCCTAGCCAACGACCCTAAGGGAATAGAGTTTATATTTTATATTTTTATTTTTATTTGTTATCATTGTGGTTGAGGTGCGGGACCCCGGCCATAGCGCCCGAGGCATAGGGCCTCGGCCCAAATTGGCCGAGGTGATGACCTCGACATATTTATTTTATTTTTTATTTTACGTAATTTGAGAGGTGACGCCACCTGAAGAGGATACGACGCACTTGAGGAGGCGGCACTGCTCGAGGAGGTGATGTTGCTCGAGGTGGTGACGTTGCTCGAGGAGGTGACGCTGCTCGAGGTGGTGACGTTACTCGAGGAGGTGACGCTGCTCGAGGTGGTGACGCTACTCAATGAGGTGACGCCGCTCGTGGAAGCGACAGATGTACCAGTGGAGGAAGCAAACACACTTGAGGAAGAAGCAAACGCACTTGAGGAGGACTTGAGAAGGATACGACGCACTTGAGCAGGCGGCGCTGCTCGATGTGGTGACGCTACTCGAGGAGGTGACGTAGCTCGAGGAAGTGACGCTGCTCGAGGGGGTGACTCTGCTGCTTGGAAGTCCACGGCTTGGATGGGAGCCGCGTTCACTCGGTAACGCCACTTCTTACCAGAGGTGAACGACTCTGCTGCATGGAAGTCCACGGCTTGGATGGAAGTAGTGTTCACTTGATAACGCCACTGCTTGTAAGTCCAATGCTTGGATGGGAGTAGCGTTCACTCGGTAGCACCACTGCTTACAAGAGGTGAACGCACAAGTGAAGGAGGCGGACGCACTTGAGGAGGAAGCGCCCATGATTGTTGTTAGTTGGCTACGGAGATCACCCTTGCGGCTATCTCCCACGCGGTTACTGTTGAGCTATTTACGAAGATCACCCGAGGGATGACCATTGAGCTGCCCACGAAGATCACCCGAGGGGTGACCATTGTTCACTCGATGAGAACCATGAGAGCTGCTGGATCCGGGATGAGCATTGTTCACTCGATGAGAACCATGAGAGCTGCTGGATCCAGGATGACCATCGATCAGGATGAGATGAGTTGAGTGGTTTGTGAATTTGTGAAGTTTGGCTGAGATCTGATCTCGGCTCTCAATGAAAGCACCAATGACGGTAATAATGTGTTACCGGATGTATTTGAGTATTAATTGAATGTTGTCGAGTATCTAAATACAGTATTGAGTGCAATGCACAGTGTACAAAATGAGTTGAGTGTTGTTTTTGTCTAAGTTCAAGTGTCGTGTCTCTACTTTGCGTTGTGAGCCTTTTTATTTCCTTCAGCTCAGTAATGGAGCGTTAATGCCAAGGGGCTGAAGAGCCGTTGAGCATTAATACTGAGGAGCTGAACGTTGGGCATCAATGCTGAGGAGCTTAACGTTGGGCATCAATGCTGAGGAGCTGAACGTTGGGCATCAATGTTGAGGAGTTGAACCGTTGAGCATTGATGCTAAGGAGTGAAGTGTCTTGGGTAGTTTGAACGACAACTGTCTTGCTTTTGGGTCCTGCCAACGGTTCCGGGTCAGGTACCCAATTATCCTGTCAGGTATAATAGGATAAAACTATATTTATATATACATATATAATATAATATGATTGACATTCATAATTTTTGTATCAGCCAGAATATGAATACATTTAGGTAAATATTATCAAAATTGTAACAATCAAAAGCACATTCTTATCTCAATAATATTATTCTATCATAATAATTACCATAATTACTAATAACCTATTATAACCAATTATAATTAATATTATTCTATCATTAATATTATTCTATAATAATAATAATTAATATTATTAATATTTAATATTATTAATATTAATATTATTATAATAATTACCATATTACTAAAATACCCCTACGTTTGGGCGGGGAAAGTTTTGAGGAGGATAATGCTTTTATATATAGTATAGATAAGAAAATGAATTCCGATCCTTTTCATCTCTTAATAATAGCTTATAAGAATCACTAATATGCTATAAATTATTATATTATAAATAAATATCTATTTATGCTTCCATCCCTTTCTCAACTTTTAAGATGTGTCTTTGAAGTGCCTTGTAAGTTACTTTCTTCCCCTCTGTGGCCTATATTAAGGCTCATATATATATATCTCTTGGAATATGATAAACTTTTCTCACCAATTTTACTCTATTCCTTAGTTTCTTTCTCTCTATTATTCTATTATTTCATTTTTTTTTACACTTTATCAGTAAAAGTGCTTTACATTTTGAAATAGTCATTTTTTTTGGAGGCATGTTTTACATATCTATTATGCTCATGTTAATATAATGACTAGTACCAATATATAATATGTTACGGAATATATGTTTTTTTTTTTGTGTTTACTAACTCATATGTTATTGCAACCATGTATATATCATTTACCCGGGTCTTTCCATTAAAAATGGGGGTCATGTCTAATAATTTAATTTGGATCTTCATTGTTTTTGTTCCACAGACAAAGACAATAATAGAGAGACAAGAATATAGGGAGAGAGAGAGTACAGTAGTTTTAATATTTAAATTTCGCTATAATGATAGAGGTTTCTATTTATAAAGGTAAAAAACATAATCTCAAAATAAAAATGTAACTAATTTTTTTGTCCAAATATAATGCATAAAAATTTAACAAAGAAAGAATATAATTCAAAAGTTAATTTAAAAGTGTCATTTTTCGTTCATACTTAAATACAAAATTATTCACCAAAATTTCGATGTCAATTCTTTCTAAAATTTTATTTTCAATTACAATTAAGACCAATCTATGAATTAAAAAAAATAATCAAATATAAAAAATAATAGATCATATCTAAAATATTTTTTAAAAAAATTTGAAGGTTCTGTGCAGTCGCCTAACCAGATATGGCCAGGATTGAACCTGTCATTTACAATGGCAAATTATTCATAGTTGATTTTTGTACCACTTTTATATTATGCGTAATTATTTAAAAAATATATATTAAGTGTTAATTCGAATATGTTTATGCATACAATATTAAATTGTTTTCTCTAAGTATCCTCCATGTTGCTTGTTTTGCATTTTTTTACTGCTTTTTTTTTTATTTTTTTTTCTTTTGGCCCTGTTTGGTAAATAATCAGCCTATCAGCCAATTTTGGCTTATTTGACCACTATTAGTTGTTTGGTTAATAAGCTTTTTGTGACTCCAAAATGCTAAAATTCAAAAGGCTACTCAAAACAGCTTTTTCAATTAGCTTTTTAGAATAGAAATTATACCAAACAGCTATCAGCTAACAACTAATCTATCAAACAACTTTCTACAATCAGCTAATGTTATCAACAAATCATACTTTCTAACCCAAACAGCCAACCCAATCAGCTAACAGCCATTTACCAAACAGGGGCTTTATCTTTTTAATGTAAAGATTACTAACATGGTGTTTTATAGTTATCATCATGTCAAATCTCACCAAACTTAAATTTGAAACCCTTGATATATCTCACAAAAATTATCTATCATGTGCTTTGATGCTAAGATTGATCTTGATGCTAAAGGTCTTGGATCCAAGATCATAAAATGAAACGTAGTTTCTAATCAAGATAAAACGAAAGCTATGGTTTTGATTTTCCTTCGTCATCTTCTTTATGATGGCTTTAAAAGTGAATATCTTAGATAAAAAGATCATGCATATCTTTGGAAATCATTAAAAGAAAGATATGATCATAAGAAAACAGTGATATTGTCAAAGACCTGTTACTAGACCTGTCAAAACGAGCTAGGCGGGAGAAATTCCAGCCCGGCCCGTTTTCGACCTGGCCCGAATAACCCGGGTGGGAACACGGGCTATTCCCACCCCCAACCTCAAATATATTGTGTAAGTGTGATATCGTATTAATATTTTAAAATATTGTTGCTAACAAAATTTAAACCCTTGACCTTTGGTACAACTTACCGCTATTGAAACAATGAAACCAACTATGCAAATGATACTTATTGAACATCTTTATAGACATATATATTTATTTATATCATTCACAAGCATTATATATAATTTATTTATATTAAATTTATTACAAGTATTAATTAATATAATTAATTGTATCTTTATATAAATATTAATATATAATTTATTAATTTATTTATATTAAATTTATTACTAGTATTTATATAAATATTAATATAAAATTTATTAATTTATTTATATTAAATTTATTACAAGTATTAATTAATACAATTAATTTTATCTTTATATAAATATTAATATAAAGTTTATTTATAAAATCAAAATGTAATTATATATATGTGTGTGTATGTATGTATAATGTGTGTATAATCTGTATATATATAAACATATATGATGTTTGTTCAAAAGGTTTAATGTGTTTGGTTGGAAATGATCTTAGTTCTTAACTAAGAGGTTAGGAGCTTAATTCTTTACTTATACAAAATAAAACAATTTTAATACTATTAATTCATAAAAGTAAAAATAAAAAATTAACGGGCTGGCCCGTCAGCCCGTCCTACACGTGTTGGGTTGGCCAAATCCCAACCTGTGGGAAAATGGACCGGGCCGGGCTGAGCCGTCTTCGGATCAACCCGAGACGGGCCAGCCCGTATGGGCCAGACTGGCCCGTTTTCACAGCTCTTGTCGTTACGATGGGATGCATCTTTCCTTCCAAAATTTTAAATATGTTAGTGAATATAACTCAACTATTTTTTAAATTACCGCTCAATTGAAATTACGTGGGGAAACAATGACTAATTTGGATATGATAGAGAAAATATACTCCACTTTTCATGCGTCAAATATACTCCACTTTTCATGCTTCAAATATACTCCCGCAACATCTATATTGTTGGCTTTATCTCCCACGGAATGGTCGAACGACGGGCCAACACCACCGAAAAATCGACTAATACACGATCGAAAAACTAGAGTGACTTCTCAGTCCTCTTTGTAATATGAATTGCCTTTGAGTACAGTGAATTGCTTATGCCTCTCTCGAGGGTTAGAACCCCTATTTATACAGGCTAGAATGGATTTTCCCTTAAGAAACTTCTAATCTATCTCGACTTTCTTTCCATATCTCTCGCCTTCCTCCGTTAGACTCTTTAGGAAACCTTCATAGCCGCCTTTCTTACACCGTTTCTCCTGCACCACCTTTCTTACCTCGGCCCACTCTAGATCGGTCTGGTCCGACTCATCTTCTTCTTATTTCTTTAACTCGATCTTTCTTCCATGGTAATTAGTTGTTTCAACAGCAATGTTGAATCACTCTCAGTCTAAGATCTTCAGTTGTCTTGTCACCTCTTCCCCATATCTTCAACCGACCGACTCCTCATCGGCCGACCTATACCATGTCATCATATCTTCCTCTGAGCCTTTTTCCCCTACTTCGTTAGTCATTCCTTTCGCCCACGCCGAGCCTCTAGTACTGAGCCTTAGTATACCCCCCATCATCTAGGCCCTCATTTTACCAAGCCACGCAAAGCACAGTTTGGGGAAATGCCTGTGTTACGCCACCTTTTAGAGAAGATTTTCACTCCCGAATCCTTCACTTTCCCGAGTTATGCAAAGCATGACCTGGAAAAGTACAGTTAGCTCGTCCTCTACCATCGACCCATCTTCTTTTCACTTTATTACTCCAGGCTTGCTTTTACTTGGAGAAATTTTGTTACTCCCCCCTAGTCCCTCACTTTCCCAAGTTACGCAAAGTACAACTCGGAAAAGTACTTGCGACCAGGTCTTTCTCCTTGGGATGGTCGTCACTCGTGCCTCCCCGAGCTTCGGCCTTCGACCCTATCGTCTCCCGGTTCTATCAGTCACGTCCATTGCATTTAATGCTTTTGAACCTTATCTTTTGTCGATCAACAAGCTTCTGACACTGTCACATCGCTTTAACTCCCTCCACTCGAGTGCAACTGCTGGTTGTTATTCTATAAGCAATTTTCTCCCCTATAAATACCACTACTTCTTCCACTTTTGCTCATTCACCCTCATCTCAAAACTTACCCGCTGAGAACCATGGCACCCAAGCACAAAGTGTCCACTCCGGCCCACTGGCAATCTTCTCCCCGGCTTGAGCGCGCAGCCAGAGCTCGAATGACTGACTGGAAGGAGCGTCTGAGGTCCGGCGATCCTCTACCCAGTGATGATCCCTCCTTGCCTATTGACGTCCAACCTGAAATGGAAGAGGACGACTGGTCATCGTACCCATCGAGCCACCACCCATCTTGGTTGAACTAGTGCTCTATATTTTTGCCCATATGGAGGAGTTGATTCCGGACCCCGATTACTTAGAATTCTTCAATGAGATCCAAGCCATGCTGGATCGTTGTACCCCTGATGGCGTTCCACCAGGCATTGCTGCCTTCTTGGAAGAGTATCGTGACTATGTTTCTGCTCCTGCGCCGGGGACTCCGATTGTCTCTTCTAAGGTCGTTCCTCCACCGATTTTTGCTGGTTTTTGGATGAAAGGGTACTCCATCGACCCTTTCATTTGTTTTTGGATGTAAATACCTAAACCTGTGGTCGCAGTAGTGATGGTGGATGACTTCCTCTAGAAGATGGAGTTTGAAGGGGCTCCGAAAACTCAGCAGGAGGGAGGTTTACATGATAGTATGCATGTGGAAGAAGTCCAGGCGCCTGCTCCCATTCCTAAACACGGTGTTTGGATGATTGTTAATCACAAGTCAAAAGGAATGGCTCATGCGTCAGCCAATTCTAAAGCTAAGCAAAAGGGGGAAGGGAAGCCTAACTCTTCGAACCTGCTTCCGGATTGATCCAAGGCCGGCTCTAGAGTGGCAGTGGGGGGGTGTTGGGGTTATTCTGCATACTCCCAAGCAATCTGCACAGTCCATGCACGTCCAAGATGAACCACCAGGTATGTGCAACCAGACAACTTCTATCCCTATAGCTAATGCTCTTGGCTTCTTGCAGGACTTGGTAGATTTAACAGAGACTCCGGTGTTGCTGGAAAAGGTGCTTTGGAATTAGTCTGTGCCTAATGCAAAAAATCCAAAGAAGTTCAGTAAAGGCAAAAAAAACAAGCCTCCAAGGCGCCGGAGACGAATCACGATTGAACGGGTTTACTCAACAAGGGTGGCACTGTTTATCCCCCGAGCCAGCCCTTCAACTTTGGTAATGTTCCTAGTTCTATTGTTGGTCTAATGGGGCCTCTTCTTCAAAGAGTTCCTCCCAGGTTGGGAGTCAGGCGACGCTTAAGGAAGGCGGTAATAATTCTTCCTTGGTTCGCAATGTGTCTCAATTATTATTATCACATGGAATTGCAGGGGTGTGGGGAACCGTAAAACGGTGAACCACGCTAATCTCTTGATGTGTGACAAAGAGGTGGGGGCTTTTTGCTTCCTAGAAACTAAAACCAAAGATATTGGTAAAATCAATTAGATTGCTGAAAAACATGGTTTGGATAAAGCCTTTGTGGTGGATCCGTTGGGGTTTGCTAGAATGTTAACCCTCTTTTGGAGGTCTAGTATTTTTGACTTCATGGTCACTAGACATACTTCTCAAGTGATTCATGGTGTCGTGAGATGGTTGGGTACGATGACTACCCGAGTCTCGTTTTCATATGTTAGGCCAAATTTGTTGGCCAAAGAAATGTTCTGTGATGATTGCCAAGATTACGCTATTGGTAATAGCGGCCCCTGGATTATGATGGGGGATTTTAATGATATTGTCGATGATAGTGAAGAATGGGGTAGTTCTGCGGTTAATATGAGTTGTTGTACAAGATTTGTGAATAACTTCAATGATTGTGGTCTCCTTGATATGGGCACCATGGGGGTTAGGTACTCCTGGTTCAGACAAGAAGGAGGTCAGACAAAGCTTCGTAGAAAACTTGATCGGGTGTTTTGGAATCTTGAAGCTCAAGCTAACTGAAGGAAGTAGTTTATGGTGAGGTGGAAGAGTTGTATAAAACGAAGTGTTAGGAATAAAATTGTAATAGTTTTGATGAGCCAATTTGTAATTTTAGATATCCCCTATTTTATTTTTAGAGTGTAGAGTTTGGACCCGAAAGGCAAGCCATGACAATAGTTTGGTTCGAATTATTGTCTTATAGAGTTCATTTTATTATGACTCTTGTAAGTCATTTGCTTCCACTATACACATGAGTGTATATGACCCAATGGACAATGCCTAATTATTGTTGCTAGAAGACTCAAGTTCAAATCCTATTGAGAACATTTTGAGGTTTGGAGAGCAAGGAATGGAGCTAGTACTATCACGGCTCAAAGTCAATTTTTGGGTCAATGGAGTAACTTATGGAGCAGGTCAATGGAGGAAGTTAGGTCAAAGCCGAGAAGAACTTCAAGATCCACTATCTCTACACCATACTCTATACAATGCTAAGAAGGATCAAATATATTTATTTGATGGATATGACTGAATGAGCTGAAATGGAGAAATGGTTAAAGACTTGAGCATATACCTAATGGTCTAGCGTTTGAATCCTACTTGTTACATTTTAACACAAAGGAAGAAGCTTTGGAGCTAGTCACACGGCCAAGTCTTTGGAGCTAGTTTTTTGGTCAATAGAGCAACTTATGGAGCTAGTTTGGTCAATGGAGAAAGTGATGGAGGAAGTCAAGGTCAACATAGAGCAACCTTGCATGGATTATACACGCGTGAACACTACACCATTTCTACACGCGTGAAGGCTAATTTAAAAGCACTTTGGAGCAACTTATGGAGCAACCTAAAGTGGAATTTATACTTAACCATTTTTTGCATGGTTTATATTTATTCCAGTACGTGATGCTATGAACCAGAAGAAATCTGAAGGTGGTGATTTTCTGAAGATCATTGTTCATACTCAAGCAAGAGCCACTCGGAAAAATATTTTAAGATCAACTTGCCCAAGATAAAATCAAGAATACAACAAAGTCAAGAATATCAAGCTCTAAAGGATACAAAGTCTGCAATATCAAGCTGAGAAGGCAACAAAGTAAAAAATTGGAGGCTAGAAGTTTCAAGGATCAATCAAGCCGTAAAGGAAGACTTTGTGAGCAATTTACAGAGGTGATTTGTCAAAAGTTACCAGCGACATTAAATGTGCAGATCAAATTGGATATTTTATCAGATCAAATTGGCAAGTTATCAGATCAACGGTATGGTCATTAAATGAGAAGGTATGGCCATCAAGATCAGATTGGAATGACCAATCAGATCAAGTGAACGTTCAAAATTTGAATGTTCATAACGGGCAAATAATTCTTTGAATTATAAGAAGCCTAAGAAGACTTGAAGAACAGCACGAGATACACAAGTGAGTACGTAACAGCACTACGAACCAATATTGTGAAAAATCAACAAGTGGTATTACTGAGCGGTGAATGCGATAAAAATACAAAGTGCTGAGTTATTGAGCTATACACGAGAGGAATTCAAGTCTTAGAAAAAGAAATCTTTATTTCTTTGAACAAAAGTTGTATCTCTACCGAGGGTAGAAAGGAGTGTAGCTGGGTGCGTAACACTCGGGTGAACTAAGTGCAGCTTTGTGCGAAACACTTAGTTGGAACGTAGCTTTGTGCGTAGTGTTCGGGAACGTAGCTTTGTGCGTAGCGTTCGGGGAGCGTAGCTTTGTGCGTAGCGCTTGGGAGCTTAGCTTTGTGCGAAGAGCTCGTGGTTGAGTGTAGCTTTGTGCGTAGCACTCGGGAGTTTCACTATTGTATCTGGGTGATTGAAGATTGTGGAAACCTTCATTGGAGCAAGGAAGAAGTGGAGTAAGAGAATTACACCATCTCCGAACCACTATAAATCTCTGCCTCTCATTTACCTTATTGCACTTTACATATTTGCATGTTTTAACATACTAACCCTTTACGTACTCTGTTGAGCATATCATCTGGGTTTGTGTGTTCCCACGTTCGCATGTGGCTCAAACTTTGCATACATGTTCTTTGAGCTATTTTAAGAGTTTCCATCGTATTGCATGCGAGTTATCTCTTCAGTTTTACGCAGTTTCGTTTTTTAGCACTTTACCGTACAGTATTCCGCTGTACATTTCAAGTTGAATTTATTCACTTGGAATCACTCTGGTTGAAGTGTTATAAAGTTTTTAATTGTTTCAGAAGTCTATTCACCCCCCCTCTAGACTTCTCCCACCTTATCGGGACCAACACGAAGAGTGTAAACTCCCCAAGTGTCGATCTCACGAGGATGAAAAATTGGAGAAATTAAGCATCCTATCTTTCATTGCCTAGGTAACAAAAAGGAAAAGCAAATGAAAGGGAAACATGGGTTCATGGGTGTAAACTTTGGTAAACTGAGTTAATCAAAAAGGGAAAAGACGGATGGTGCTAGGACTTGTCAGAGCTTGCATTATTTTGCTAAAGAAAGGCTTGGTTTACACATTGATCTTGCTACACTCAAGCTCCCAATCCTCAGTTGTTTGGGGAATTTCATCAAAATACCTAGCCTACTAGTTCCCTCCAAACCTCATCCTTCCGGAGTGAGGGCGGGAGATGTGAGAATTATATTGGGCTCTCACCCGTTTGCGATATCTCGCCAAATGGGTGATCCTAGACTCTTGAAGGGATCGGGGCCCTCGATCCAACAAGATCGATCACAAACATACACACAATTTCAGCAAATCGAAGGAAATCAAGTCTCATATAAACATCTTAAATCATGAATGCAAAACTCTTTCCATCCTAGCCCTACCCTAGAATCTAGCCACTCATGGGCTTCACAAACATCATATACTATTCAAGATCAAGATTCAATAACAATAACAATAGAAAATGAATATGAAATAAAAGAAAGAAGGGATTGAACAAAGGGATTTGAAAAACAATCACAATGAATAAGGAAAGAGTGTACCAAAAATGAGAGCAAGCAATCTCAATCCAATCCCTTCACTTTCATCCTAAGCCTCCTTTTGTCTCTAAGAGTTCTAACCTAAACCCTAATCTAAAAATTGGAAAGTGTGAATATGAAAAGTCCTCCTTTCTATGCTGAAAAATGATCCCCTTATAAACAATTTCGCGCAAGGTTCTGATGCTTTGTCCACGCTGCCTCTACGCGTGCATCCACGCGTGGAGAGCTATTGGAATTCATCCACGTGTGCTACACGCGTGGTGTTGGAGTCGACGGGGGAAATTCCCTTGTCTTTGTTTCTTCTGCTGGTTCGAGCTTGGTCTTTACGTGCGCCAAGGTCGGGTTCGTTCCTCTTTCATCATGTATGTCATTCCTTGGTTATTCAAAGCTTCCAAACCTGTCAAAATCCTTTAAAACATACTACACAAAGTACTTTTGTACTTGTTAGCATATTAACGTCTCTTAATTGGTCCAAAAAGTTAGGTACTTCTGGCATCTATCAAAGTTTCCACACTTTAGGTTGCTCGTCCTAGAGCAATTTCTCGGTCAACCCTTTCTCATTTAGATGCCATAAGTATCTATGCTACTCAAACAACCAAGTAGTCGAGAATGTTTCGAATACAATCTCCCAAGGGATGTGAAATCCTTCACAATATCTACAAGGAATGATAAATATGTGCCATACACTGCTATGAATATTCAAACAAAGCAAAACCCCAAAGTCATATTTGGACAAATCAATATTATTACT
>NXFB01000067.1:244014-255612 GCA_002525835.2 Ipomoea batatas
GTGACCGCAAACCCTATTACTTGCAATCCTTAAGCCTTAACCCTAAACCCTCAACCCTTAAACACGAAACCATAAGACCTTGTCACCCATAACTATCTAAGTATTCAAGCAATCCAAGTCCCTTACTAGCTTTTAAGTACTTTTTTGCGAGATTCTTACTGTACTTATTTTCTTAGCCATCGCATCGTTTACTTAGCATCCTTTAGCCCCCTAACTTAGCTATTACGAGTGACAAAATAGCTAAAGTCGAATGTAAAACTTGGTATCAGACCCAAGAAAGTGATTTGGTTGCTATTTCGTTGTGATGACCAACGTGGAAGATATTGTGTGTCTAACACAATGGAAGAATGAGGGAGGAGCTCGTTTCAACCAAATCAAGGCAAGGGAGGTTGGTGCTTTAGAACAAATTGTTGGGGAACTTGGAAGTAAACTCGAAATGGTGGTTTTGGCACACTTCAAGGAGCACATTTTGGGGATACTTACTTTCTAGCCATCACATCGTTTACTTAGCTTTTCGAGGTTTGAACGAGGCTGACTTAGCTATTGCGAGAAAAACCTCAGCTAAGGCTGCACGTTACGTCGTTAGTGAGAACAAGTTCATTACACTAAACCCTTAAACCCTAAACCCTAAAACCCTAAATCCTAAACCTTAAGATCCTAAATTCTAAACCTTGAACCAAAACACTAAACCCTTAGACCCAAAACCCTAAAACACTAAACCCTAAACCTTGCAACCCTAAATCCCAAACCCTAAACCCTATCCCCTTAAGCCCTAAATCCTAAACCTTAAAATCCTAAATCCTAAACCTTGCAACTCTAAACCTTATAAACCAAAACACTAAACCCTTAGACCCAAAACTCTAAACCCAAAACCCCAAACCTTTAAACCTTAAACCCTAAATCTTAAATCCTAAACCCTAAAATTTGCAACCCTAAACTCTAAAATCCTAAATTTTAAACCTTAAACCCTTAACCCTAAACCTAAATCATAAACCCCTGAACCCTAAACCCAAATATCTTAAACTTTAGACCATAAACACTAAAACCTTAACCTTAAAGCCTATAAATATTAAACTCTCTACCATAAACCCTAAACCCTAACGCCAAAAATCTTAAACCCTAAACCATAAACACTAAATCCTTAACCCAAAACCCTCTATGCAACCCTCTACCCTAAACCCTAAAACTTTTAACCTTAAAGCATTAAATCCTTCAACCTTGAACCCTAAACCCCCTTGTACTCCCCCTCCCCCCAAACACTAAACTCTAAACCCTTAACCCCTAAAAACCACCTAAACCTTAAAATCCTAAACCCTAAACCCCTAAACTTTCGTAAACCCTAAAACAACAGATCCTAAACCTTGCAACCCTAAACCCTAAAACACTAAACCTTAAACCTTGCAACCCTAAACCTTAAATCCTATACCTTAAACCCTAAAACTTGCAACCTTAAACTCTAAACCCCTAAACCCTAAACCCAAAACTTTGTAACCCGGAACCCAAAACACTAAACCTTGCAACCCTAAACCTTAAATCCTATACCTTAAACCCTAAAACTTGCGACCCTCAACCTTAAACCTTAAACCCTAAATCCCTAAACTCTAAACCCCTAACCCTAAACCCAAAACTTTGTAACCCTAAACCCCAAACCTTGCAACCCTTACCCTTGACCCTTAAGTCCTAAAAACCGCCTAAACCCTTGAACCCTACACCCTAAACCATTGCCCTAAACCTTAAATCGTAAACCCTAAACCCCCTAAAACTCGAAGCCCTAAACTATGCAACCATCTACCCTAACACCAAACCTTTCAACCCTAAACCCTAAACCCTAAACCCTAAACCCTAAATCTTAAACCCTAAACCCTAAAACTCTAAACCTTAAACTTTGCAACCTTTAATCCTAAACTGTAAATCGTAAACCCTTGGACCCCCTAAACCGTATACCTAAACCTTAAATCGTAAACCATAAACCATAAACCCAAATATCTTTAATCCTAAACCCTGAGTGCTAAAATCCCCTCAAACCTTTTAACCCTAAACCCTAAAACTCTTAACCCTAAACTTTGCAACCCTTAACCCTAATCTCTAAAACCCTAAACCTTAAACCCTTAAACCCTTAACCCTAACCCCTTAAAACTCGAAACCCTAAACTATGCAACCGATTACCCTAAACCCCAAACCTTTCAACCCTTAACACTAAACCCTAAATCCAAAGACCTAAACCTTAAATTGTAAACCCTAAACCCTAAACCCAAATATCGTAAATCCTGAATCCTGAACGTTAAAATCCTAAACCCCCTACAACTCATAACCCTAAACTATGCAACCATCTACCTTAAACCTCAAACCTTTCAACCTTAAACCCTAAACCCTAAACTTTGTAACCCTTAACCCTAAACTCTAAAACCCTAAACCTTAAACCTTAACCCTTAAGCCCGAACCCTAAACCATAAATGCTAAAACCTAACCTGAAACCCTAAACTATGCAACCCTCTACCCTAAACCCCAAACCTTTCAACCCTTAACCCTAAACCCCCTTGTACCCCCTAAACCCTAAATGCTAAACTCGTAAACCCTAAACCCTAAATACTTGAACACCTAAAACCCCCAAACTTCCCTAAACCCTAATACAACAAATCCTAAACCTTGTAACCCTAAACCCTAAACGCTAAAACACTAAACCTTAAACCTTGCAACCCTAAATCCCAAACCCTAAACCTTGAACCTTAAATCCTATACCTTAAACCATAAAAGTTGCAACCCTCAACCTTAAACCTTAAACCCTGAATCCCTAAACTCTAAACCCCTAAACCCTGAAATCTCAAACCCTAAACCCTAAACCACTTAAAACCCTAACCCTAAACCCAAAACTTTGTAACCCTAAACCCTAAAGCCCCTAAGCCTTAAAATCCCTAAACCCTAGACTTAAACCTCAAATCATAAACCTAAACCCTGAACGCTAATATCCTAAACCCCCTAAAACTCAAAGATCATTCACACATTAAGTTTAACCTTGTGCTTTTTTTTTTTTTTGTTTTAATACTGTATACCAGTCTTAATTTGTAATCTTTTATTACTATGATACTTTGAAATTGTTACAGACAAATGATGTAAATTATACTGTATTACAATTATCAACCTAAATAAAGGGACAGGAATGCCTTACAGTTATCCAATGTTTCAACATTTTGTACCTTCACTTCATGGCTATTATGTTAGTGATGTTAAGTAAACACTCACCAAGTTTGAATTTGTTACCTAACTAATCAGACAAATAAACAAAAGCCAGCATGAGCATCATCATTAAGATACCAACAAATATTAGAATCACTTTTTAATAAATCCATCATTTAAACTTTTTGCCTTCCAATGATTAATTGCCTATTACAATTTTCAATATTTAGAATACCTATTCCATACTCATATTACTAAAAACCAATCTACAAAAGCCACAGTAAATCAAATTGTCCTGAACCAATTGTATCATTTTACACAAACAAATTCTCTCCACAGTGAACAAACAAAGAGATGAAGAAATTAACAGCATCATGTGTTATAGGAAGTAAACGAAAATCAAGGACCAACAACAAAGGTATTTAGTCTCTACTACATTATTTACTGTTCTTTTATCGGTATACACTTTATTCAAATAAACACAAATAATTAAAAACTCATCTTTCTTCGAATTTATGAACTCAACTTGAGAATCTTCATCTGTTACAGAAGTACAGAAAAAATCCAGAATTAGAAATGTAGGTCTAACTATAGGTAAACAAATCAATTCAAGATAGTAAATCTACACAACTACACCACTTTACAGTACATGCAAGTCACCATTTCTATAGCTAAACAGAATAATTTAAAAAAATGTAGATCTACACCACTTTACAGTACATGCAACTCGCCATTTCTTAAAAAATCCTACATAGACGATTGACTCATTTTAGCCCATAATTTTTATAGATATCAGTACAAAACTCTCTCTCGGTTAATAAATTGAAGGAAAATTAACAGATTATCACTAATTTTTAGCACCAATTCAACTAATTACATACAAAAACAAGTACACAACAAGTAGAAACGAGAACCTACCTAGCTTCACTTCAAAATAGAGAGATACAAGGTGACCGAGAGATAGAGAATATCGTATACAAATCTGAGTGATTTCATTTCCGGTAAGCAACACACGCGATCGGAAAATTCAGAGAGAGACATAGCTGCTGAGAGATAGAGAGAGAAGTGAGAGACGGGGAAATGGTGAAATGGGAATCAATGATGCGGTAAGTCTACACCCTTGCTGCTTTTGTTTTTTTTTTTAAAATTATTATATTATATATTATTATTACATTACATTATTCATAATCAGATTAGTAATTAGATAATTATATTATTTGTATTAACTTTATTAGATTACATTATATAATTAGATAAGTATATTATTATTAATAAATTTGTTATTTAGTGGTATAACATTTATTTTGCATTGTATATCTGATTTTTACTTTTAATATAATATATACAAATTATTTGGATATTATTTATTATATATATAGAAATATTTTTATATATAATATTTTTATAATATAATATATAAGTGTGTGTGTGTGTAATATAAATAGTTGTAATAATTCTATACCCTTTTGTTATAGAAAATGAAAATTCAGAACCAACTCTCACTATTATATTAGTTCAAATCACTGGCACATCGATGTGCAAAATAACATTCTGGAACAAATGATTGTCAGCCAAAGCTTAACTGTGAACACACCAAAAAGTTAACTCACTCATGGTAAGTCTCTACCTACTTATATTTTTTTTATTTTAAATAAATATGAAAAAATTAATTTTTTGAGTGTTACAAATGTGTGAAATGTTAAAATTCATTCATTTCCATTCTATATTGTACATTATTATGTATAAATTATGTGTAACTATTAATAATCAAATTTTTATTTGATTACAATTATTTGGCAGTCAATGAAGATTTTTTAAGTGAAATGCGTTTACTAAACTTGGTTAGGGCCCCCAGAAGTTTTGAAGAAATCAGGTTTGTTGATGGAAAACAATATATGTCATTTAGAGATGCTTGTTACGCTAGAGGATTGATTCAGGACGACAAAGAATATGTGGACGCAATTTTGGAGGCATCACTATGGGCAACTGCGTATTCTTTAAAGAACTTTTTGTCACGCTGTTGACCTCAAGTTCAATGTCAAAACCAGAAATTGTGTGGGAAGCTGTTTGGATACATCTAGCAAAAGATACATAATATCAAGCTAGAAAAACGTTAGGATTCCCAGGTACATATATACATATACATATACACACATACATATATATATATATATATATATATNTTAACTCACTCATGATAAGTCTCTACCTACTTATGTTTTTTATTTTAAATAAATATGAAAAAAATTAATTTTTTGAGTGTTACAAATGTGTGAAATGTTAAAATTCATTCATTTCCATTCTATATTGTACATTATTATGTATAAATTATGTGTAACTATTAATAATCAAATTTTTATTTGATTACAATTATTTGGCAGTCAATGAAGATTTTTTATCTACAAACAATTCTATATTTGATGGGCAACACAAAGATAGATCACGTTACGATAAACGCGTGTAATTGGACAATTGCGAAGTATATTGGCTACCCCAAATACAACAGACACTAATGGTACTTTTTTTTTTGAGTACTACTGAATCTGTTACAATAATGATACTTATTTCTTTTAGTATATTAAAATTAAAATGACCTTTTGTATTAATTACTTTTTAATTAGGCTTTTTTATTTCATTTGTTTTTCATATTCTTAGGATCCATTACTCAACTTAGAACAATAAATTCTTTTCAATCAAATAAGTGTCTGAATCATCTTTCTAAAAACACAAATGTGGAATTAGACGAAATGCGCACATTTTTTGGTAATTTGACTAATGATAAGTTTTAAACACTAATTTTGTGGTAATTTACTAAATTGTTCTTTCTATTTTTATTGTCAAAATCATACTCATTGACTTTAATAGGATAAAGTACTTATATAAGAGCAAGTGGATGTAAATCTACAGTTGTTAACTCCACAATTGGGGATTCGTTTGATATGCGAGTACCTTTGACTAATTATATCAATATTACATTCGGCTAAAACCTTTGTTTATTGCTTTCAAAAAAAAACCTTTGTTTATTTTACTATATAAAATTTGTCTTATATAAATGCTTTGTATTGATGCTACTATTTTTTTTTTATTAGATACTACTTATGTTTCTTCCCTTATGGATGCCACATTTGAACAATCCTCATCATCAATTACACTTTTTTGATGCCTGATTTTGACAAAGCTTTTTTACCTACAACAATTGCATCTATCAATAACGGTAAGTTGATCTAATATTTTTATAAATATATTCCAATGATTCTAATTATAACTATTCTTTTATGCCAGTATTTGGATTTTGGTGATCCAACATATTCATGCAATCAATGTGATGCCTTATTTTAATTGGAAAAACGAGCCAACAAATCTATTGGTACTAAAAATTCAAAATATTCTCTTTGTTGTACTCATGGGAAGATTCAATTGACGATGCCACCAACTCCACCTCCACAAATATTTGGGTTGTTTTTTAATTAAGATGAGAAGAGTCAACACTTTCTGCATAATAGATAGGTCTATTAACAGTGGTACTGGTCCACCAATAGGTAGGGTTTTTAAAACAATAAAAACACTACTCAAAAAGTTGTTTACAAAAAAAAATTGTAAATTCATTTCTATTCAATGTGATGAAATTATTAAACACAATGAAATTTTCAATAATTTGTAATTCTAATTTCCATTCAATATATAATGAAGCCATAATTTTTTTCAGCGAGTACTATAATATGTTATTTTCCATTTTTTTCCAATTTATTAGACAATTATTATCGTTCAAAATCAACAACTACTAAAGGCCGTGCATCGCACGGTGCAATACTAGTAAATATATAAATCCACACGCAAACGCATAGCATAGGGTTTTCACTGACTGTACGCAGAGGAGCGGAGATGGATTGGCCGCGGTGCTTTCTCGACATATTCATCGGAGGATAGTAGGCTTTTCAACGACGTCGTCCCCAAAACCGCCGAGAATATCAGGGCTCTTTGGATCGGCGAGAAGGGCATTGGTCCGGCCTCCCTCCTCATTACAAGGTATAATCCTCCCTCTTCGACATTGCTGCTTCCTGAAAAAAATTTGAAATGATTGTTGGTTTTCAGCTGTTGGAAGTTTATTCTATTTTAAGCATAGTGTTTCTCTTCTTTGCCTGCTGTTTAGTTAAATTGAGTTCATATTCTATTGGAAAATAAAAAGTGATGAAAGATCTCCCTTACAAACCTTTGGTAACATTCAACAAAAAGAAAGTTGACTACGCTGTCTTTATCTGGAGGTCATCCTCAAAGTTCTTCTCCGTGGACTCGGGCCCACTCAACCTCAGTTGATTCTTCTAAGTAAAAGTACATATCCTTTAGGGGGCGTTTGGTTCACGGAATGTTAGATTACCTTAGGGAATGTTAGATTGCTGGAATGTTAAATAACTGGGAATGTTAGATAACTTTGGTTTAAAATTGAAGTAGGTAAATAAGACAACGGAAATAAGATAAATTGATTAAAATGCCAAAAACTTAATACTAGTAATAAGATAAGGGAATGTGAGATTACCTAAGAAATCGGGGTGTATCTCACATTCCCTTCCAATAACTAAAAACTTCATCCGGAGGTTATGTTACATTCCCTGGGAATCTTACATAACTTGAACCAAACAGGGGAATCTTATATTCCCAAGCAAATATAACCTTAGTTATCTCATATAACTTGAACCAAACGCCCCCTTATAGTAATCTTATATGCTGTTAATTGAGATATTGTTGTCTCTTCTGGTATTTCCTAGATTACTGCTTACNGCTAACGTGGCGGGATCCTGTGAGTCGGGGTGTTTATGTAAATTGACCCAGCCGCGTTGGGCCTTAGTGCTGTAATGACAACGTTAACCTTCGGATGTTATATAGGATTTATTATGGGACCGTTTAGCCCTACTATGGAATTATCGACAAAATGACGCGATATGATTTCGTGGATCTCGGGTTGTAGGGCCAATAAGGTAAATTTACAGCGTTTAAAGAATCTTGCGTCCTCTCTTCTCCACAATATTAGGCTACTGGCTAAATTATTCTTATATTTTAAAATATATATTACGGAGTACTATATATATATTATATAAAATTTCAAATTATTATATTACAAGGTGCACTTAAAACTAATAAACAAAAATTTATTTAAGTAATAAAAATACTTTTTTCGACTCATTTTATTATGCGTATAGGTCATTACTAAATTTGACACAAAGTTTTTTTTTTGAAAGCAATTTGACACAAGTTATTCACCATTTATTTTTTGTAATATTTAGTTTACTGTTATCATATAATTAAAAACTATTTTAAAAACATTATTCAATACAAAAAAAAAAAGTTAAATCCAAAACTTATAAATAAACTTTAAAGAAAATAAGTGAATAAAGAATATTTAATTTGACAAGTGAATAGTTAATCTTGCATGTTAAATAAGATAGACGAAGTATATTGATAAGCGAATTGTAAATGTAATTACAAAGGTGAAAGTATGTGTGGAATTCTACCAACACGACTCAACCGAGCATGGATTAATTTTACAAACGTAACAAAATTAAATGTAAACTAATTTTAATGGTCAAATATCTAATTTTTTATTATAAAATAATTTTAAATATATATTAAACGAAACATGTTGAAATCTACGCACTTATTGCCAATGACCTTGTGGTCTAGTGGCACCCGGTTTACACACTCACATGGATGATGGGAGTGCCTTAGTGGAGGCAACTGTTGACGTAGCTATGAACAGATACTACATTGTAACAGAGTCAGTAGTACTCTAAAAAAATATATGCATTTATTTCTAACGTGTTTTGATTGTTTGGTATCAAAAATATATATATATATTTTTTGAAAAGTTTTAATTAGATCAACCATTGTTCACATCTTTTATATTGCTTCCATATTTATTTATTTTATATATGCTTAGTTTTTTGTTTTTTTTTTTTTGTTTTTTTGGAGGGGGGGAATGATGTTGTCATTAGAGATCTTGTAGGTGGTCTCAAGTTTAATTAGAAATATCCAGGGAGAAGAGGAGAAGAAATATCCAGTTAATTGAAATGGTTTTAATTAGCCGTTAATCAAATTAATTCAATAAATGCTTATATCATGTTTTTTTTTTTTTGAAAATAATGCTTATATCATGTTAATTCAATTGATGATTCAACTTTTGAATTAATTGAATGATATTTTCCTTTTTTCAAAAAAAGAAAAATGAGAGATTTTATATGTATAGTGAATAGTATAAATATTAATAAAATCTATCTCATTTATATTCGTATTTCTCATGACTATCTTTCGTAACTTATTATAATATTTTCATATCGATTATATCTAAACGTCTAAAACAATAACGATGCAATAATTCACATGAAAAAAAAAATCAATTCACAAAAACTAATATATAGAATATAATTTTAGCAAATTATATTTCACTATAGTGAATGCTTTGACCATGATAAAAGATTGCTTAAGTTGGATCAAAGTGTAATTATCATCTAATTAAATATATTTATTAATAAAAAAAAAAGCTACATTATGGTTTAACAACTCTGTGAAATTATCGAATACATTACAGTCAATCTGCATAGTTGTGACTATTTTACTCTTTGTTCTCTCTGAGTTAAATCACATAATATTTAACCCCAAAAAATCACATAATATTTTGTAAAAACAAAAATGGAGAAAATTTCTTTGGGTAACAAATACTGAAAATGTATAGAACATATAATACCTTATAAATAACCATAAATTTTTAATAAAAAAATCACATAATATTTTGTGTTGTCATTTTTCATGTAATTAAAAAGAAGGAAAATGGTCAATTAGACCCATACTTTTACACCAAAATGCAATTATGACCTTTAACTTTTAAAAGTGCAATTAAGCTAATGAACAAGTCATTTTTGTGCATTGAAACTCCAAAATCAGTAATTGACGTATAATAGTAGGTAACTCGACACGATGATGCTTTGCCAACCGGTGACGATCGCCAGGTAAAAAAAAAAAACTAAATATACAAAAACAAATTAAAAAAAAAAACAACAGAGGAATTGGCGAGCTATGGAGGCAACTAGGCGAGGAGCTTGTCTTTCGACATGCATTAGATATGACAGTTAAAAACGAATAAACAAAAATTCCCTAATAAACAACGACGGTATTGATCGAGAAATCAGAAAGATAGAAATTATCCGAGCTAGTTTAAACACGAAATCGCAAAGAGAAAAAGGAAAAACATAATACGAAAATGTCAGAAAATATGGAAGAAAATATCGAAGAATCTCTGGAGAAACTTGATATTGCAATGGCGGCACCGATGATATTCATTTTGGTATCTATTATCCAGTTTATCAATCGATACATCGAAGTCAATAAGAAGGTTTTAATTTTTATATTTTCTAATGCCGTTTCATTATCGAATCCTTTTATCTCGTGTTTGATTCATCATCTGGTTTTCTTCTTCTGTTGGATGCATGTTATGAATTTGTTCAATCTTCACGAATTTCCATAATATTGATTTGGAATTGGAGAAGGAATGGAAATGTCATGGCAAACTCATACTGAAATTTCTGACGTATACACAAAATTGATTTTCTCCCCTAACACGATTTTTTGCAGAGAGCAACCATGTCTGCGGACGATGTGCGGCTCAAGGCAGAAATTAAGAGGCTCCTAAGAGAGGCGGCTGCCCTATCACAGTGAGGGATTCTAATTATGCTAGGATTAATTTCTATTTAAGCTGCTATCAATACCTGATTTAGGATTCGTTTGTTGTTAATTACATTTGCATGCATTGTTATAGGATTGAAAGCCAATAGGATCTATCATTTTTATATAATGAAAAGAAGTCACTTAGAGATTGGTATTCTTTTGCAGTTTCTACAATATGCAGGTTTGTAAAGAGTTGTAGTCAGGTATAGAACACTCAAGTCTGTTTTCTTATTGATTTCAGGCCTTCAACATTTGCACAAGCTGCAAAGCTAAGGAGGATTGCTGCAGCTAAGGAGAAGGAACTTGCAAAAAGTATATTTATTCTGCACTAAAGTTATCTGGTGATTAATAATTTGTTGTTGTTGCTGCTGTCAAGAACTTATCTGGTGTACACTATTTAAAATTTAGTTTGAATCACTTATACTAATGGTTTCCATATACTTGTGCAGGCCTTGAGATACACGGTAAGGAGATAAGCATGTCATTTGATATGTATACAAAAGGCCTATTATTTTTAAAGGTAATGACTAATGAATGCATGGAGAATTCGATGCTTGTTAGGGTCATGCGCTTTATATTATCTTAGAAACTTTACTCATCTATGTCATGCAGGTCTGCACATACCTTCTGCTCGTTTTATGTTTTTGGCGGGTGCCTTTGGGTTTCATATCTCAGCAGCTTGTACTACCTTTTGGTAATGACTACTACCCC
>NXFB01000067.1:269210-283504 GCA_002525835.2 Ipomoea batatas
CAATTCGCGCAGACCTGGGCCACATATAAAAACAAACTCACAAGTTTGGATTTTTTTGAGCTCCAATTGTTTAAGCAAAACGGTTATATTATTTTATCTGGTCTTGCGTGACCCAATTCACCCAACAAAGTTATTTTGGGGCTTTAGGTTAATCTTTTTTGGGTTTAAATTCTACGGAATTATATATTAGTTTGGACTTAATATATTTGTTATTTGGGCTTGTATTTAATTTATTCAGGTATTTAAACTAGCCATAAATCTAGGCCCGCTCATATATTTAATTGCTATTATTATGCAATTTACTTGCTTTATATGAGTTGATATATGAATTATAAATTATTCTCTAGAGGTGAACCCTCGTTTTTTAGCTCACAATTGCATACTGCCCATCCTCTTGTTCAAATTTGAGAATATTTATTTACTCAAATTTGCTTTAATTTATGGCTATATGGACCATCATAGTATTTCTCGTTGGTAATACTTATTTGCTATAGGCTATGAAGTGAGTGAGCTTCTCGAATATATTGGCAAAGAGTTGGTATCTTATTCTTAGGTTTGCATACCACAAAACGATGACATGGTTTTGTTAGGTTACACATGTTGTTACTAAATCTTAATTTGCCCTTATGACAAATTATAATCTAATTTACTAACTTTGGCCCATCAACAAGTATGCTCCAAGTGTGGGTGTAAAAGGCGCTTGTCACATGCGTACCACACCCTGAAGCATTTTGTTGGAACCTAAAAACACATCACAATGATTATTCAACCAAGATGCCTTGCCTAAAGCAAACGCTCTTGTTAGTTATTTTTTCAAAAACTCCAATGTGCCGGATACTTGTTGGGGAAATATAGTACTCAAGCTGCTTAAAATTTGGCAAATTGCATATCAATATCAATCCCTCGTATACCTGGTACGTGTAAACATTTCCCAATCTGCATTTCTATTTTTAGTGTGTATTCCAATTGTTATATCACCACCTTGCGTATCTTTATGATTATAAAAACTCAATCTATTTACATAGAGCCCATGATAGATACGATGACTGCATACTGAAGATCTGTTTCACGGCATTAAGGGGAGATGTACCCGAATTTAAATGCCGAGAAATCTCATAAAATGGAATGATCTTCATTATAATCCACGTACTAGTGAGACTGAACTAGAAGTTCAGGAGATAATCTATTTGCGATATTAACAAATAATCTGCCAAATATATATACCGATAACGTATATATGCACTGAAGAGTGACAAGGTTCCATATATAATCCCCAAATTGGACCGAATATATTTATCTCGATACTCTTTGACACCAGAAGTGGAGGAGTTTTATCGGTTTAAGAGATATGAAACATAATACTAGATATGGTAAAGAAGCATTGCCACTCTTGTCTTATAAAGAATTATTTGTCTAGACGACGAAAACCCTAGTAAGGTGCACCAAACAAACATAATACTAGGGATGCAGAACGATCAGATCTTAATATTTGGGAAATGTCAATGGTCTGATTGATTTAAAAATTATAATGAAATTGGGAGAAAATTATATGTTATAGTTGTCGACAACACACACCTATATAATTGCTCATTTAAATAAACTGGATCCAGGTGAGGTGCCAGATGCATCCTCATTATTTAATATTTAAAGGAGCAATTAAGGCAAAGCTCGACTCGCTAAAACAGATTCTCTTGACAATACATACACCATTGAATAATAACCCTGTTGGTTACAAATGGATGTTTGTTCGAAAGAGAAATGAAAACAATAAGGTGATATAATAGCGAGTGTTTGTAGCATATGGGTTAACGCAGAAACCCTTGATTAATTTTAATCAAATCTCCCATATACGATGACATTAAGTTCCGCTATACAAGATAATTGGCAGTACAAACTTAGATATGTAGCTAATAAACGTCATGACCATATGACAATAAAATCTTTGGACGATATGATCATATTTTGATTGACATTGTCCTTACAATGAAATCAACTATAGTTCCTAATGCCCTAAATATCCTCTAGTATCTCCAATTTAAAATTTGTGGGACAAACCAATGTGTGTTTTCTCATAGATCACTTGGTAATGATTGCCTTTGATCTACATTCCAAGTTAGTTATGTGTGTTCTATCTCCACTGACTTATGGGAGGATAATAAAAGTGTGTTTTTAAGTAAGTATGGTTAAGTAATATTGACTATATTCAATCTACATAGGCTCTAGAAGAGTCACGAGATCATTGTATAAAATGTTAACTTATAGTGACAATCTTGAAGATTGTCATATCATCTCCTCTACGTTCCTTTTGAAACAGTTATTCTATTTTAAGCAATGTAGAAATCGAAGATTGTTATCTTCAGGGGGGAGATGTGGACTACATTTACTTAAATCAATCCTGAAGATTGGGTGGGTCCTAAAAGGACCAACAATTGTACTCTTTTACAATCTATATACCATGTACTCTTTTCCTCACTAGATTTTTCCCATTGGGTTTTTCTAGTGTGGTTTTTAACGAGGCATGAGTATAATATAATAAACGGGGAGAAAGTTGCAAATAAATACTTAAATAGACAAACCCCGAAAATCCTGAAGATGATGCCCTGAAGGCTTATGATTGTACTCTTTTTCCCTTAACTAAGTTTTTTCCACCGGGTTTTCTTAAGTTAAGGTTTTTAACGAGACAATCAGGAAGGTTGTTGTCCTTAGGAGGAGCAACAACATATACAAATTATTGGTCTAGAAGACCACCAAATCTTGAAGATTAAATGTAGAAAGTTATGGTTGTACTCTTTTCCTTAACTAAGTTTTTTTTCCCATTGGGTTTTTTTAGTGTAAGGTTTTTAATGAGGCAACTAGGACTATACATGAGTTTAAAAATATCATGTACTCTTTTCTTCAACTAGGTTTTTCTCACGTGGTTTTCCTAGTGAAGTTTTTAACGAGGCCTGAAAGTTTTTGAATATACCATTCATATACCTTGTACTCTTTTTGTCTAGGTTTTTCCCACAGGGTTTTCCTAGCAAGTTTTAATGAGACAAGATCGTTGTCAAATAATGTCCAAGGGAGAGTGTTATAAATAAATATTTGTGGCCATTATTGTTAGCATTGTAACGGTTGTAACCTATAACGGTCATTATTTATGTTGGTTTTATTACTAGTATTATATATGTATTCCTATGATGTAATGGCAATGACCGGTGAATGAGAATGCTCTTCTTCTTCTTGTCTCTATTCTTTCTCTGTTAGTTTAGCTTGTTCATAACTTTGCAACTCACCATTTACGGTTAGGAGCTAAAGGCCAACGGGCACAACAAATCTTTTCCAACATTTTTTTTTGAAAGCCAAAACGGCATATATATTAATGCAAAAACGCAGAAATAAAGTCAGGTGGGACTAAGTCCCAGTACATAGTCGCAGATTGCGTGAAAGCATAAGAGGCAAGAGAATGAGCAATAGAATTTGTTGATCTAGAGACCCAACTTAAACGACAGTAAGAAAAGGACGCCATTAACACCCTACAAGCATCCATGGCAATACCAGCGTATGAGCGGAGAATCGAATGCGTGGCCGCCAAANGTAAACAAGGGGTAAAAATATATAATAATTGCAGTAAACAAATGTAGCCAATTGCAGTTCTTTAAATTAAGATATGTATATATAATAAAAATGATAATAACTAATCAGTATAAAAACATTAGTAAACTAAGGACAAACTCTCCAATGTGGTTGTCATATATATACTACCAAAAAAGATTAAAAGAATAATGCTTTATGCATATATGGATATGGATATAGCTTCATACTTTTGAGAATCATAATATTCAAGGTACTAGCTAGCTAGGTAGATTTTATGGAGACCGTACTATATATATAACTATAAACAAAGCATACCTTTTAGAAGAGAGAGGCCGGCCAGTGCTGAGCAAACAATTCGGTGCCGGAAAGATTTGAATCCGGAAAGATTTGAAAATTTCTACAATGGCTGTTTTCTGTCCGTCTGCTACTGCTTGGAAGTTTCTTCTTTCTGAGAAGGAAAAGGGAAACTTGTCATGCACTGCAGACACAACTTTTATTAACCTTTTTTGTTATCTTAAAATATTCTTGCAATTTTGGTTTGTCTTTGTGTGCTTGTACATTCGTCATTAACCCTCCAATATGGTGAGAGACAACAACCTGCAAGTAAGATACAGAAATACATATAGCTTGAACACGAAAAGTGAAATAGTATGACAGTTCAATTCAGAGAGAATTATCTAAGACTGGAAAGCAAACCTGATACAATTTTGAAGCAACAGAATTCCCTACAATAGATTGCAGATTTGCAGAAGAAAGACCCAATAGCTGTTGGAGATTAATAACACCTCGTTTACTTAATGAGTTGTATAAAACCTGTGTACAATTCCCTATTTATATATACTGTATACATAATGGTACAAAGGTCCTATGTCTACCTTCAGTCTTCATACAAATGTAATTATAACACAATTTGTTCCCTACAATCCTAAACAATTGCTTTAGAATGATCAAAAGAGCAATATCAATGAGATCAGAACACATGATTATAGGGAAAGTCCGACAACAAAAACACATCCATAGAATAAGGATCAGAAAAACATGCAGGAGCATGAAATATTTTCGTGCATGTAAAATTAGTTTATAATTATAATGTATGCTATGAAATCAGCCACAATTGGTTCCGCAATTTTATTGCACTCATTCGTTTAGAAATTATGAAGAAAAGAAATTTTGAGATCATTTTAAATTACCTCGTTGTGACACACTGGGAGCTCATCATATTCAGAAGCACCATAGTAGCAACCTTTCATATATGGAACTTTAACAATCAACCTTTCATTATACTTGTCCTGAAACAAACATCCAAGATATTTAGAAGTAAAAATAAATCCGGATAAGCAACATAGCAGCAAAATTCAAGTTGTTGGAACTGGTAAGATAAAATAAATAAATAAATAACAACTATAACGCATAACACCCTCATATTCATCAAAGCTACCTAATTATGTAATGAACAAGCAATATTTGAGCCTTTCATTGAACACAAGCATTTCAAAGAAATAGCAAAACTCATAAATCCATTAATTTAAACTGAAAAAGAAAATCAATATTTTTTTTATTATTCCTAGAAAAATTGAAAGACAGAAAACCAAATAAAACTAAATTTGCGCATAATCAATGCGCATCCTGCAAATCGGTAGAGAACAGAAGAGGAATCGAACCTGGATTTAAGTTCCAGTGAAGAACGTCAAAGCTTGGATTTCCTTTGCCCGTCTCCGTGAAAGAGGCTGCGAAATGTATCCTTTTGGCCAAAATGTGAAGGCGGTTGATGCGTTGCTTGTGGAGATGAAAAAGAGATAGGCGGATCGGAATAGAGATGGCCGAGGATGGCGAGTGGCGATGAAGATTCGACGAAGCAGAGAGCTGGGCGGTCGATGCGACGATGAAGCAGAGATAGGCAGACACCGAGGCGGGAGATGGCGGACGGCTGACCTCTGCCTCACCTCGCCTCGCCGCCGCAACCGCCACCGTCGTTCCTCGTCGCCGGTTTGCAGTTCGAAGACAGAGAGCGGAGAGGGCTTGAGCGGTAAACGAAATGTGAGATTATGAAGGCTGAAATGGAATTAATTGGTTATATACCTAGGGTTAACAAATTAAAATATTTATATGTGATTTTATATTTGGATTTAGCAACGGAATTTGAATCCGTCGCTAAATCTAACGATGGATTCAAATTCCGTCGCTAGATTTATTTTTTTAAAAAAATTGTAGTCTGACCGTTACTAGTCTAGCGACGGATTCAAATTTCTGTCGCTAAATTTCTATTTTGAAAAAGTTTTGCTGGTTTTGTTAATTATCTAGCGACGGAAATTTTAATCCGTCGCTACTTTAGCGACGGATTCAAAATTCCGTCGCTAGATTTTATCAAAAAAAAATCCCGCCACTATTCCCGGGTTTATTTTGCTTCTAAAAAATGAGCGCAAAATTTTTGACAAAAATCCGTCGCTAAACCGTCGCTAATCCGTCGCAAGTTTATACGCGAAAATTTACCGCTAAAATTAGCTACGGATTTAACAACAAAAATTTTCCGTCGCAAGTTCCGTCACTATTCCGTCGCTAATCCGTCACTAATTTTTATTTTTTTTAAAATAAGCAAATCCGTCGCAAAACCGTCGCTAGTCCGTCGTTAAATTAGCAACGGAATAAATCCGTCGCTAAATCCGTCGTTATTTCTGCGTTTTTTTGTAGTGAATATACATTTAATAAACATTAAATTTAAAGATAATAATGTAAAAAAATTGACTTTTTGTCAAGATGAGCAAATTGGGTTCATAAATGGATAATTTAACTGACTGACCAAATTTGGAACAAAATCAATAGTCAAATGACCATTTATGGTCAAATTGAAAGTAGATGACGAAAATTAATAAATATCAATAGTCAATTGACCATTTATGATCAAATTGAAAGTCAATGATAGAAANGTTTTTGTTGTAATATTATTTCATGTTATTTGATATTATTATCATATTTTAATATTATTAAATTTAAATTGTAGTTTTTTTAATAGGGGCCCTTTTTTAAAAATTTCGCCCCGGACCTCTAAAATGTTTGGAACGGCCCTGATCATAAGGCAACTTTTCTCTTTGTCAAGGATATACAAATTACTAGATGCATGCCCAATCGAAAAAAGAAGCAAAACCAGCCAGCCATGATTATATTAAGCCCCAGCAGGTTCCAATGAGCAGTGGCAAAAGTGCATGCAGTTAATAAACAGATGGGCAGAGTTTTCACAAGCTTCAACCCCATGAACACATTCTCGAGGGCAGTTCACGTTTTTTAATTAGAGAGCATCTACAATAGGGATACAAGAACTATTACAAGCACGCCCGTAAGGGCAGCCCAAGTGGTAAGAGAGTTACACCTGCAACCGAGAGGTCGTGGGTTCGAACCTTAAACCCTTGGGTTTGAGTCGGTCAACTATTGGTAACCTAAGCTGGTTTACCTCCTTGTGGTCCTTTGCCGGCTAGGGTCACAGGGCGAGGACTTTACTCACACAGTGAAGAGTGGGGTTTACCTCGTTAATCCAAAAAAAAGAAAAAAAGAACTACTACAAGCACGTCACCTTGGGTAAGATATTCAAACTCTGCTAGCTACATCATATTGCACTATATAGCTGCTGCGAACACAGTATTCCCTTTTCTGGGAGATAGAAGGGGCTTTCTTAGCCACTTTGACTCTAGATAAATTGCCTAGTCTTTGTTGTTCTAAAATCATTGCACTTAGCCCTTTCGAAGCCCTATGATAAACTAGTACGTGGAGAGGGGATCGCCCTATCTCAAACCCCTCTTTGGGTAAATAGGTCACAACTCAACATTATTGACCACAATAGATAATTCCAGTGAGGAGATGCAACACTATATCATAGAAACCCACTCCTCACAAAAGCTCATCTTAAGCATAATAGACTTCAAATAATCCCATTCCAACCAGTTGTATGCTTTACTCATGTCAAGTTTAAGAGCCCCATAGCTAATCTTCCACTGATAAGCCTTCAAGATACCCATAATTTGAGTATCTATTAGGGTGTTTTGTTACGCTTTTAGGCTGTGTTTGGAAACCCGGAAAATGACTTCTGGAAATCATTTTCCGGGTTTCTCATGTTTGGCTTCACTTGGAAAACCCAGTCAACGGAAAATGATTTCCGTTGACTGGGGAAAATAGGCTCAAATTGGCGGAAAATGAATGGGCGGAAGTCATTTTCCGCCCATGGAAAACACATTAACGAGTCGCCCTGGGCTTGGTTTCCGGCGGAAACCAAAGCCATGCTCTGGTTTCCTCGGAAACCAGGCAGCTGGTTCCGCCGGAAACCAAAGGCGAGTTTTATTTTTTTTTAATTTTTTTTAATTTTATTTATATAAAAATATTAGTTTTGTATTATTATAAATATTTTTATATTTTAAATAAAATAATAAAAATATATAATTATACATTTTCCACTTATTTTCCGGAATATGAACCAAACACCTAAAGACAGTTTTCCAGAGTACATCCAAACACAGAAAATGAACTCATTTTCCGGAAAATGAGTCATTTTCCAGAAGTCATTTTCCTGCTTTCCAAACACACCCTTAGCATCCTTACATGATGAATTATGATCAAATATGCTTTAAATTCACTAACCAACATGCAAAGCTACTTTTAGCCTAAAGGAGGAGATACAGGAGTCCCGGGAGCCAATGGGAGAGAAAACTGAGCTTAAGGAACGAACCAGGCAAGATCGGAGCCCCGGAGGACCCAAGAAGACTGCCACACGCGTGTGAGTGAGCGTGGCCACAATCCAGTAGCCTCTCACGCACGATCACACGCGTGTGGAGTGGCGTGGTGACTGCAGTGCGCGAATTTCCCTAGGGTTACTTCCGGAGACTATTTAAACCCCCTTGATAGATTTTCAGAGGAGGATTTTTCCAATTTTTAGAGAGCTCTTTTCTATTTTCCTTCCCCACTCTTGGGAAAGACTTTAGATCATTTTAGGAGTAGTCTAGATAATTTCCATTGTAGAAGACAACAAGCTTGGATTGAATGATCACTTCACTCTAGGTGATCTCTATTACATTTCTAATCTATTTACTATTTTGTTATTGGATTGAATTAGCTTTTGCTTTGAATTCCATATCATGAGTAGCTAGTTTAATCTAGGGATTTGGATTGTGTGAAGATATGTTGCTAGTGTGATGATCTTATATCTATTTTTGGATCTAAATGCTTAGATTGTTGGGTTATCTATTCTTGTTTATTGATTGTTGTTTTGATGATAGCTTGTTTAGATTTGGCCAATCTAGATGAGAGATTGAGCTCTTGACTCTTTCATGTCTTTGATTAGAGTTAAGATTGAAGCTTTGTAGCAATCATAGATTCTATGGACTTCTTAAGAATAGTAGGATTGTGTGTAGCTTAAGTGTTTGATAAAATTCCTCTTAGAACTTTGGATGCTTGAAGGCATTCCTAAGTCCAAAAAGCCTTAGTACACAAAGGTGGAAAAGGACTAAGAATACATACTCTTGAATAGCCAACATCTTTGTCTTGTTTATCCATTACTTTAGACACACCAAGATGCAACATAGATGAACACTATCCAATCCCTAATTCTTTACATAATTTTCAATCTCTTTTACTTTACACCATTTTCACTCAAACCCAATCTTATGAACTCCTTTCGCTTTCAAACCACCATTCACCACACTCGAATCCCTTGCATGACTCGATCAAGTAAACACCCAAACACTTGACACACCTCCACGTCCTTCCTTCGAGACCGACACTCGGGGAGTCACTGACTTTCCGTTTTAACACACACATATCTTTTGACACCTCAACCCTATGCAAAACTCCAATGTCATCCACCGTGACTTCCTTTTGATGTAATGGGTTGCCTCGAAAGCTAGCAGAACATTGTCTGAAATAAGACGACCTGGGACAAATGCACTCTATTCTTCGGCAATGATATTGGCTAGTAAGGGCTTGAGTTGTTCGGCAAGAATTTTATAGAGAACATTACACAACGCATTTGGCATGTAATATGTTACTCTTTCAGGTTTCGAATTCTTCGGAATACGAACTAACAAAGTATTATTAACCCCAATCGGCATGATCTTACTGGCAAGCACTTGATCATAGAATTGCACCACAAATGATCCTATCGGCAACCCCGGGCTCATACCGTCCAGGCTAGGTGATTTGTCTGGGTTCATATCAAATAACTCTTCTAATAAGGCCTTCATTCGGCAACACCATTAATTCCTTTCAATTCCTTTATTCTTTTTCATAACATGCAAATTCGTTGTACTTGTACTTTATATGCTTAATCAAGTAGCTAGATCAATATAATCTAGAGGGATTTGGATTAGGATTCTATTATTTCCTTGAATGGATTTAATTGTATAAAGGAAGTGCATATTGTAATAATGTTTACTTGATTTCTTGCATGATTTTGGATATAATTATACCTGAAATATTTTAGAATTGTGTGAATATTGTGAAAATGTGGCACACCTAAGCCACACTACTCACAATCTTGATTTTACTTTGTGAGAAGAAGATTAAGAGGATACAAGCTTATATGCTAAGTGTTTGATAAAATTTCCAAACTAGAGTCGAGCTACTATGAGAGTGGAGTTTAAGGATAGTTGGCTATATCAATGTGCATGAGAATGACATTAGCACCTAAGTTGCATCTCCCGTAAGTCTAGCTAGATTATTACATGATCCCCAATCTTAAGACACCCCGTAGTAGTTAGGCAGGGGTTGTCCTAGTTTGAACCCCGCATTTGCCTTTGGTTGTTATTTTCATTGTTGCTTGCTTGTTGATTAATCCCGTAGTAGTTAGGTAGGGGTTGACCTAGTTTGAACCCTGCATTTGCCTTTGATTGTTATTTTCTTTGTTTGGTTACTTGATTAATTATTTTCATGATATTTTCATGGTAACTTGTGAGACTAGCTTCCAATTGCTTGACATGTCTTGTGCTATTTGGCTACCGTCTACCATCCTTGACTGCACTAGCGATTGGGCGCAAAGATGCCAATAAACGCCCTTGCTAGCAATGTAGGGGTAAAATAGCCCCCTCCCCTCTGTATGTTTTTACTGAGTTTTACCCACATCCATGTTTGCCAAAAGCGCTCTTAAGCATTTCCCTTCTCATTTTTTGTACCTTTTAACCTTATACACTATGTCTTGCCGCACTTTGACCCCCAAACTTTCTCCATGTCCTAACTTTATACACCATCCTCTAGTTCTTTATGCTCTTACCCCCTTAACTTTCCATCTTATCCAACTTTGAATTCTCTCTCCAAAATTTGCGCCCCAACCCCCCAAACTATACTTCTCAACCCATTTTGCACCCTAACTTTCTTCTCTTCCTATTTATATGCCCCTAACATTGTGCCTATGAATTTTGATTGTCCTTGGACCCAAGTAACTCTCGGATATCGACTTTTTAACCCAATTGACCTTGTTGGGAGGAAAAATAGGGAGGTTATTGGATTTATTAGGGAGCGTATCATGGTTCATATTAACAGTGGGAAAAAACTTTTTTTTTTATTTTATCTAGAGCCGGGAGGGAAATTATAATAAAAACTGGAGCAAATACTAATTTTGGTCCCACGACTATTAACAAAATGACAATTTTGGTCCACATGTTTCATTTCTACCAATTTTGGTCCCACGACTATTGTTTTAGTACCAATTTTCATCCACGACTATTGTTTTAGTGCCAAAATTTATTACGCCGGTCACCCATCCGTTTAAAACATGCAAAAATGTAAAATTGTTAAGTGCATTTTCACCATTTTCAACTTAATATCTTAATTTGAGTATGAATAAATGGATTTAAGTCCTAAAATCGATCCAAATTTGCTGTTTTCCTCCTCATTTTACCTTAATTTGAGGAGGAGAATTGTGAATTGTGATCGATCTTAGGGCTTAAATCTCTTTATTAATGCTCAAATTTGGGATATTGAGTTGAAAAGGACGAAAATACCTTCAAAAACTTTAAATTTCGGCACGTTTTAAACGGATGGGTGACCGGCGCGATGAATTTTGGCACTAAAACAATAGTCATGGATGAAAATTCAATAATCGTGGGACCAAAATTAGTAAAAATGAAACATGTGGACCAAAATTGTCATTTTGCTAATAGTCGTGGGACCAAAATTGATATTTGCTCTAAAAACTGTGTTGTAGGTGCTTCTAACATATACGATGAATGTGTTTCTTCTCCCTCTTGAATTTTGTCGTGTACTGATCGGAGTGGCTCGGATGCAGATGTTGTGCATGACATTTTGAATTAAAGAGACGCCGAGTTGGTGCTAGAACTCCCTTGAGCTACAAAGAAGGCAAGGTTGTTATGTACTAGACTGGGGATATAAGGGTAGGTTTATGGTTAAAAGTTGTTATCGTTTCTTGATTGGGGAGGTGAGAGCCGAGGGATAGTGTGGTTGAATAGTGGTTTGGAATTTGCAGCTTCATCCTAAGGTTAAAACCTTTCTCTGGCAAGCTTGTACACCTCGTTTATTCCTATTATAGGATCATACATAACCAAACAACAATATTGATATATATTCATTCTCATTCCACTCTACTACCAAACATGCAAAATACTTTTACAAAAATTCATTACTATTACCAAGTATTTGATACCCATTCCGATTCCGATGATTCACATGTGCAAACCAAACACACCATTAGATAATGGAAAAAGCTATAGCTTTAGTCGCCATTACAAAGTTAGCTGTTATTTCTTTCTTCCTTTCTCAGATTCTTCTAACACTTTTGGCAATTTATAAATCTGAAGTAGTGTTGCAAAAATCCCGCCTAGGCGCCGATTAATCCCCGCCTAGGCGCTAGGCGCTGGTCGACCGCCTAGCGTATCACATTAAATGGTGGTCTAGGCGGCTGGCCGGCTAGGCGACCGCCTAGGCCGCCAAACCACCGCCTAGGCCGCTTAGGCGCTGACCGCCTAGGCGTCGACTAGACCGACTAGGCCTTCTAGTCGGTCGATTAACTATTGTTTTTTTAATGGGTTATTTCACTCAAAACAACATTGTATTTTGAGCGAAATAAATTTAAATTGTACAAACTTTAGATATTTTTTAGGTTAATATTTAATATTTTAATATTAACTATTAAAGTATTATATAATTTATAATTATTAGTCTTTAAAAAATAAAAATAAAAAATTAAAATAAAAAATTTTTTTTTTTTTTTTACAAAAAAAAAATAAAATAAAATAAAAAATACACGGGCGCCTAGGCGCCGATTAATCCCCGACTAGGCGTCTTAGGCGCTAGGCGCTCCTCGAGCGCCTAGCGATTTTTTCAACCATAATCTGAAGTCTAGATTCTGAGATCCGAGAAGGCAATATCCCTGGCTAAAATCCACCACACACCATTCTAGTATACAAAAATGATAGGAGTAAATAAAATCCAATATTCCTAGGCTAATATTGTTTCCCATCTTTAAATTCTGCCTATATGTGTTCCATCCACTCATTATGTTATGTTATTATTAATCCTGAGTCTAATTCCTAACAAAACAATACCTACAATATATAATTCAATAGAGAAATGCTTATGGTGCAGATCCTCAATTGGCCTCACATTAATGCAAGCAGCAGAAAATTGACAAAAAGGATGAAGATCTATGATTTGGCTTTAAGTGGGAGATTTGTAAGTAATTAAAGTCAAATATGGATAAAGCATAGTAGCAATATGTACAGTGGACAGTGATAGCAGCAGCAAATGAACAACAAATTGAACAGGAATGCATCCATTTCGATCTACATACAGGGAACTAGGGAAGTGTAGCAGCAAATTGAACAGGAAATTGCAGCTGCAATTTCAATATTGCAGTCCAAAATTTTGCTATAAATAGGTAGTCCATTTTCATTGTAAATCATCCCATCTCATATAAAAATATAGCATAGCAAAGTGTCCTATAAAATAGAGATAGAGATAGAGAGTTATATTTGTTACTCCTATTGTAATTATTTCTTTTGCCAATACAAAAATCCTTCTTCAAATAGCTCTATTTTGTGGATGATTTATTCTAAATCTTACATTATAAATTTTTTAAATATTTTTCTATCCAAATTATTGTTGTAATTAGGTGTAGTGTGAACTCGTTTCGATCCTAACAGTTTAGCGGTATATTAGAGTCAATGAGCCAAGCTTGAACTTAGCTTACAATTTGAAAAATCCCTGCAGACTGGTCAAGCTTAAGCTTTCGTAATGGATATTTTATACAAGATGCCTTGTAAGTGGCAAAACAATAAATGGATAGCAATAATAGCATCCAAAACAAAGATGGTTAGTAATTATATAACCTGCCAAAGAGCTTGTGGTTAAGCGTCATAACTTTCACTCTTCTAAATGGGAGGTTACAAATTCAAATTTTAGTGGGGGCATTAACTTTTCAATAGATTGAGAAAATATGTACTTAATAGTCCTAAAAAAAAATATACGAATGCACTTCGTGAACTACCATTACATAATTAATAAAATATAAGAACTTAAACATGTAATGCTTCATTTTTTTTTTTTTGAATACAACTGACCCTATTACATTGTAGTATCTGTTCATCTATACTTTTCTCAACCTGTTGAAGCACAAAGAGTCAATTTCGCACAAAGAGTCAATTTCGAGATCTCCTCCACTGAGACTCGAACTCATGACCTCCCATCTGAGGGTGGCCACTACATGCCAATTGAGCACAAGGTGCTTG
>NXFB01001941.1:0-14426 GCA_002525835.2 Ipomoea batatas
AAAAAAATAAAAAAAGATAAAGATAAAGATAAGAACAATAATAAAAAAAAAAGTAAATATGTCACACTTTTATGGAGAATGGTGGTTCTTCCTATGTACATTGATGCTTTCAGAAACGAAAAACAACAGAACTAAGAGAGATTAAAATTGGTGATGGTGGTGGTTGACTGGGTTTCTTCTTGTATTTATAGCCATAGAGAGAGAGAGACAGAGCTATTATTGGTAATTGGTAATAATTGGTAATTGGTAATTGGTAATTATTTTGATTACCATTCATATATTTTCACCATAATAATAGCATATCTTTTGGTACTAATTGGTAATTGGTAATAAATAAATGGAGTTGTAAACAAATAGTTATTGGAATATAATATATATGGAGTTCAATTATAATTAATAGAATTCCATACAATTATAGCTATTTGTTTATGACAAATTATAACTAATATATTTTTATATATTATTATATAGATATAGATATAGATTATATTTTCAAAAAAATATAGATATAGATTATTATTCTACGATAATAAATAAATAAATAAATCTATATCATAAACATTTGTTAGTGGTATTACATTAATGCATGTATATGTATTAATCTATAAAATAAAAATATACTATCATAATCATTAATTAACATAAACAATTTTCATTGGTATTGCATTAATGCATGTATATGTATAAATCTATAAAATACAAATATACTATCATAATAATTATCATAATTACTAATAACGAATTACCATAATTACTAATAACTAATTACCAATCTATACTATATATATAATATATTATGATTACCATAATTACTAATATTATGATAGAATAATATTAATTAATTATAATTAAAATAATAATTACTATATTACTAAAATGACCCTAACGTTTGGGCGGGAAAATTTTAGAGGAGGATAATGCTTTTATATATAGTATAGATTATATAGCTAATTTTATTTTTGTATCTTAATTCTAGTGCTAGATTCCTAATACTCTAATTCTTAGCCTTTGCTTAATAATCTAAGGGTTGAGAGTATTATTTGTTAGTTTGGTGAGGCATTTGTAGAGTTGGGATCTCAAAATCCAAGAGTCTACAAGGTAAGATCCTATTTTGGACACGAAAGGTTCTTGAGTGATTCCTTGAGTGTGCACTTATTGCGGGAAGCAATCCGTGTACGCATCAATAACTAATGAAATTATTTCTCTTATTTAATTTAATTTTTTGATAATGAATACTTTTTTCAAATGAAGGTATTGTAGACACATAACTCTAAATTAAAGAAATACATATGTATCATTTTTTGTTGTAGCTACTAATTTATTTATTAATTTAATAAGAGTAAATAGAGTGAGAAACTTAATTATGTCAAATTTGATTGAGATCTTTCTTATAGAAATTAATGGGTAAGTTAAAAGTTAACGGAATATTAACGGAGAAGAGAATATTTAACGGAAAACTTAACAGATAATCATAAAAGTAAGGTCAAATTATGTAATCTCTATTAATAATATTAATCTGAATTATCTTAACCATCTATTTGATTAAATAATTCACCTGAACCATCCATTTGATTAAATAATTTGGCCGCCATTTTTTCTACCCATTTTAGGCCTAACTCTCTTTGGCTCTTATTAGTATATATATAGTAGATAAATAAAATAGATAAAGAAATAATTAAAATATAGTGGGATAAAATTGTGGGTCCACAAAAAACTAACAAATAACTCAAACTAGTGTGGAGAAGAGTTATTGTGATTGAATGAGATAGTGGATGATGAGGTGGAAGCTGGGCCCACAAAAAACTGGAGACTAAACCCCAATTGATAAGAATGCTCTAAGCATATTTTTTGCTCTAAGTTGAGCGACATGACTGTACCTCTTTCAAATGGGAGGTCATTATTCGTAGGTTGAGAATTAGAGTCCTATTAAAAAAATTTGGATATACATTATTTAATATTTATTAGGTTATTAGCCTATTAGGTATGCCAAGAGCCGAAGACCAAGTTCGTATCCCTACCACAAGGTAAGACTCTGGGACAGGTGTGAGTACGTGATTGGACTTCAAATTTCCTAAAGGATTTTGTGGACCCTCTAAAAACGTAACATAATTTCAGAAATCAAAGAAAAAAAATGAAATAAATAATATAATGTGTGTCGGCCTCTATCCACAAAACCCATTCTCTCTCTTTTGCTTTAGTTTCGATCACTAGCCTCTGTGCCACAAACATACACACACAGCGATAGATGGAGATGCTTAGAGAGAGAAGAGAATAAGGAGGAGAAGAGAGAGAGAGGATGAATTTGTCATGCATTCCATGGCCAACACCCACTTCTTCATCCATCAAAATGCAGCTGCTACATTTTCTTCTTCTTCTTCTTCAAGTTCCCCTTGTTATAGTTGCCACGTCAAGCCTTCCATGACTCCTGCTCTTCTTTCCGCCTCCAGAAAACCCACCTACAATGCCCTTGTATTCCAGGTATCTCTCTCTCTCTCTCTCTCTCTTTGCATACACATATATGAATAGTGGGATATAATGACTCAAATTTCAAAGTTTGAGTAAATGCCATTGTTAACAAGTATAAACATTTTGTTTAAATCTGGGTTTAATTCCATTTCTGTATTGCGCAGCTAACAACAAATATTTTTGTCACATATCATATTTATTTATGTTGAAAATTTTGACTAAAAATGGCATTTAAATGGGTAATTTTCAGTGGGTTCATTTTTTTTTTTTGGATGGAGTTAAAGTGGATTCAAGAAAAGTTTAATTTGAAATATTATATGCACAAAATGGATAATACAAAAGGTAAAGGGTTCAATCATTGTCTTTGGGTACGGAGCATCTTTAAATCTTTAGGTCAGTTGTCCCACACCCAATTGGTGTCTACAATTCAGGACAGGTTAGTCACTGTATTCAACAGTAGAAACCTGGCTACACAAAAAGAAATGGATAATGTGCGAATGAAAATTTGATTATCTCAAATAGTGAAAAATGAAGTTGGGAAGACTTTCACGTTAGAAAAGAAAAGAGACGTGGGTTTGCATTAGTATATATATAATTCTCTTATTGAAATAAAGAATTTGAATTGTATAGCATAAAAATTTTAACTTGCGCACACGAGTGCAAATGAGACTTGCTTGTACTTTTTAATAAAATACTTGTTTTCAATGTTATATAGAGAAGTGAGCACGATCTGTTAGAAAAAATGATTAAATTTACAACGTCTTAGGGACGAGAAGTGAACACGACCAATAAGTAGGGACGAATCTTATAATTACCACTCATGAGTGAAAAGTGCAATTTTCCTTTTTATATATAGATGTATGAAGAAAAGGATTTTAGAAAATTGGTATATAATGTGTTGAAATTTTAGTGCCAAATTGGTGAATCATTTTGTGCCACTGCTGCCAGGCTGTTAGACTGTTAGGTCCTCCAGCAAGATTTGAAGCTTCAAAGTTGAAAGTTGCATTTACTGGAGAAGAGACTGATACATATAGCAGAGTTGTGCCAAGAACCTATACACTTTCACATTGTGATTTTACCGCAAATTTGACATTAACCATCTCGAATATCATCAACCTCGATCAGGTAATCATTCTATACTCATATAATCATATTCTGTCAGCTGTGTCCAACATGAGGATGTGCAGACTTGACATAATGCTTGAAACAGCTGCTGAGCAAAACTGACTTCATATTCAAATTCTGAGATGTGTTTCCATGGCAGTTGAAAGGGTGGTATAACAAGGATGATGTGGTGGCTGAATGGACACAAGTGAATGGAAACATGTGCCTCGATGTCCATTGCTATGTGAGTGGACCGAATCTCTTGCAGGAGTTGGCTGCAGAGTTTAGATACCTAATTTTCTCCAAGGAGTTGCCATTGGTAAGTTTGTCAAACAGCTACAACCTGTCCTCTTAGGATATCTGTATATTGCCCACATGTATGGGTAGCTCAGTTGGTTTCTGGGTGGCGGCAGATTATGGGCAAGGACGCAAGATTTAGCCTTGGCAGCCGCACAGTGTGGGAGTTTCACCCTCTTGTGAGCACCAGAAACTGGTCCTCCCACCTAATGGATCACTAAGCCACCGTGATTTACCCCTTCAGTGGCCTCCACAATCTTGTCGGGCCCTTGGAGCAAGGGATTTTGCCTCTTTGGGCAAGGATATGTGTGTATTACTCATCAATTATGATCATGACAATAGAAACACGTACAAATCTCATTTAACGACTACTATTCAATCTTCTGAGGAATGTGAAACCTATATCCATTTTGCCTGCAATTGCAAACTGGCATTACTTTTTGTGCTGTTCAACCTATCCTAATATTTGCACTATGATTCAATACTCTGTACCTATCTGCTTATTCATATGGATTTCAATAGAGGCGAGCTATGACATTTATCTTCTCTGTAGTGACTGCATTATAAGTTTTGCTTTCAAAAGACATTCCTAAGGGCTAAGGGGCTGAGAAAACAATACTCATCAACTTGTCGTCAAAACTGAAATAGATTGCAGACTTTAGCATTGACTAGAGTCATTTCTTGCACCAGACATTATTTGTTCTTTCAATTGCCAAACCTTGTAGCCAAACGATGCCAAGAGAGCATACCATTGTAAAGCCCTCTTTGATACACAAATATAAGTTACCTTTTTGGTATTGTGTGTCGAAAAACTTTCTGTTCCGCCATATTAGCTAGCTAGTCTCTGCTCAAATGATTGCTTTCAATTCTTATACTCTCTCTATCAGGTACTCGAGGCTGTCTTATATGGTGATTCAGTTCTCTTCAAAGAGAATCCAGAGCTAACAAATGCTTTAGTTCGAGTCTTCTTCCATTCTAGCTCAAAGAAATACAACCATGTTGAATGCTGGGGCCCCCTCAAGGATGCAGTAAAGGTAGTCAAGTGGCATTATGAAATCTATGCTTAACTGGCAAATGCTTGTCTTTCATTTGCGATTATATACCAGATTCAGATCATTCACTATACTATGCTGAACCGATATAAAATGTTATGTTCAGGGAAGACCGGGAGATCATATCAATGGACTGTCATCTGCTGCAAGGCAAGATTCTCGACCTCATAACATTTGGGGAAGCGCCAAGTCTATCTTCCAAGCACTTGCGACCTTTCTTCTATAACGTGTACAAAACAGCGTTTCACAAAGTGCAGAATGCATCATGCTAGTCCAGATTGGGGATTCTGAAGCCGGCCTACTGGTTCCATAGAGACATGAATTTCTTTCAAGATCTTTTGTATGTATTGCATTCATACAGATGATCATTTGACTGACAAATCTTGTGGAATTCAATGCCATTGGATTTATAAATCATAAAATTAATTGATTCGTTTGTCTCGGTATGATATAATGGAATTCTGGACTTCATAACAAATCATTCAGAGTGTTGAGCATTTTTTTTTGAATACTATTGACTCGGTATGTAGTGTCTGTTCTATGCTTTCTCAATCTGTTGCAGTCTAACGAGTCAATACTATTGCCGGCGTTTGATCCTGTGACCTTCCCTCAAGGAGAGCCACAGAGGTATCATGTGCTTGGCCAACTTCTTGCCTTTTATTTTGTCATTCATTTGTAATTGCTAGAGATTTGTCAGTTTTGTGTTCTAAATTGAAATTTCAGCTTCTTGTTTGGTTGTCTATGGACTGTGGTTGCTATAGATTTAAGTTTTGGTTTATGTTTTTTGTATTCGTCGTTTTTGTTTTGATTATTTTCAATTTTTTAAAAAATTGTTATTGTCATTGTTATCGCTATGCATTTTTAGGTGGCGTTTTTATTAAGTTGTCCGAATTTGGACAAATTATTGTCTTAATTTTAATTACTCATGCTGCTGTTTTGTAAGGATAAGTTTTTATCCTTAAATTTGATATTCAAATTGTGAATGCTTTATCCAAAAGGAAGTTGGGTGATTAACTCCTTTAACTCGCAAATTTTACTATGGACCGCGCATCAAAGCAATGCCGTTTTGATTAATGAAAATATACAGATGAAACGGCCTCCGTTCTGAGCAATTGCAATTCCCTTTCAACACAATTGCAGTATCAGTTCAACACAACTACAGTTCCAGACGGATGAAACGGCCTCCGTTCCGCGCAATTGCAGTTCCCTTTCAACACAACTGCAGTATCAGTTTAACACAACTGCAGTATCAGTCATGATCATGGTTCACGGTATAACAACTGCCTTTAACTACTGTGTAAAAAAAACACTCCTTTAACTGCCAAATTCTAAGCCTATAAATAGCAATTGTTATATCGTGGACCATGGTCCATAAAACTTTGTGGACCATGGTCTAAAAATAGCACTGTTTCTTTAAGTAAAGAAACGGTTGCCATCAAGTCTTAACGGAGCTCCGTAAAATGAAACTACAGTTAATCTCAAATGATATTGCCCACATTTGTTTTTATATTATCAAATAAAACTGTAGTTATATCAAAATGAAACTATAGTTGTGTTGAAAGCAAACTACAATGTATATAAAATGAAACTGATTAATAGTTTCACATATTTGAGTGTATATTGTCCAATGAAACTGTAGTTATATCGAAATGATATTGTAGGTGTGTTGAAATGAAACTGCAGTGTATTATAAAAGAAATTGTAGTTGTGTTGAAAGGAAACTGAATAACAATTTCGATCACATATTTAAGTGTATAATGTCAAATGAACCTGTAGTTATATCGAAAAGAAATTATAGTTGTGTTAAAAGGGAACTTCAGTGTATATAAAATGAAACTGAATATGTTATACACACAAAGTTAATGGCGCATAACGAAGCCTTTTCTGCCTTTTCTTTTTATTAATTAAAACGACGTCGTTTTGATGCATAGACCACCATGCATTGTAGATTGCGGTTTACAATAAAATTTGCGTATAAATAGGCTCTTCATGAATGAATTTAGGACACGGGCAGAATGTGAGGAAATGAAGTGAAAATTATTTTCCTTATTTCCTTAATAGGAAATAGCTAAAGGGAATTATTTTCTATTTTCTAACTTTTGTTGAGCTTGTTGTAAACTTGTAATCAAAGTCTTAAGTATTTCTTTGTAGAAAATACATTGACAAATATCCTTTCGTATTTAACCTCTTCATTGGATTTGGTTATTAAATTTGTGAAGTAACCAAATTCAATTGTTACACTTTCATTGTACCTCGAAAATTTCTATCTATCTAGCTAGTTACTTTGGTAAATGATAGATAATTAACTTTTAGAAAAGTGAACCTATTTTCATGCCTGAAAAATATTATCCATTTTTTAAAATCATTTTAATCATTGTTCTTACTAGAACATATTGAACAATCTAAAAGATTCTTAATTCTAGAAGGCGCGCGGTTTCTACTTTGAAGCGTTTGATTGCCAACTTTCAAAGTTGCACTGTTTTGAAGGTGTTGTATTCCAGTTATCCAGGATCAATGTTGTCATGAACACTACATGTAAGTAGTGGTTTTATCCATGGATATGATGTTGAATATTTATATAGTAAATGGTTGAATATATTAGTGCAAACAAGTTTACCGGAAGTATAAATAATATTTTGGTGTTGTGGAGTTGAATATCTTATTTTATGCTTGGTAGAAATTTTATGATTTGATTGTTCAAGATTATATTGGTGTTAACTCATTTTGATAAACTTTGGTTTTAGGAATTGGAAGGAAGCTATGTCTTTTGGAAGAACATGAAAAAAAATCATGGAAGGAAGTAATAAGTTCGGGAAAAACTAACCCAATAGGGTAGCACAAGTGGCAAGTGAGTTCTCTTGGTGGGGAAGAATTTTGGGTTTAATTCCCACAAGTGACGATTTCCCCTGAGCCAGCTCCCGTGCCTCCCAGAGCGAACGTGGGTGGACCTCGGACCGTTAAACGGACGGAGGTAAATTTACCAAAAAAAAAAAAAAAAGTTGGGGAAAAACTTGGAAAAGTTCTCAAACGGAAAGGATGTTTTTTCGGAAAAAAATAAGGCATCATAATATTTTCCTACAAGTCATATATAAGATCTTCTTATGATGAAGGATCTCCTCTTGGTGAAGATATGATAAAACATATTATATTTATTAATAAAAGAGTTTATTACCGAAATGGTCCCTCGACTATTGCGAAATTACCAATTTGGTCATCGACAATTTTTCGCGCCCAATTTAGTCCCTCGACTTTGAAATTTTTAACCAATTTGGTCCTCCGTTTATTTTACCGTTAAACATCCGTTAAATTAAAACCAAATTGGTAATTTTGCTATAGTCAAGGGACTAAATTGGTAATTTTTCAATAGTCAAGGGACCAATTTGGTAACTAATTTTTCACTGAAATGGTCCCTTGACTATTGAAAAATTACCAATTTGGTCCCTTGACTTTACCAAAATTACCAATTTGGTCCCGATTTAACGGATGTTTAACGGTAAAATAAACGGAGGACCAAATTGGTTAAAAATTTCAAAGTCGAGGGACTAAATTGGGCACGAAAAATTGCCGAGGACCAAATTGGTAATTTCGCAATAGTCGAAGGACCATTTCGGTAATAAGCTCTTAATAAAATAAATTCTTGATCAATTTTATAGTTGTTTAATCTATGAATAATTTAAATATTTAATTTAAATTATTGTAATTATTACGAGAATAATGATTATGGAAATTATAAAAACTTTCTGTAATATCTTTAGTTTTTAAAGAAGACAGAGGATGCATGGGATGTCTGATGATGGATATTGATGTGGTAAATACACTGAAGTATTGTGCTATAGTGTATTTGGTCTCAGATAGTTGTATGTGTAATCAATGTTTCCAAGCTTAGATAGAGCATGAGTGAAAATCCAAAAGTCCATCATTAAGGCAAAATGGGCCTTATATAGAAGGTAAGAGGGGGCACATGCTCGGAGTTGGGCATGTTAGTCACGTGTCTCACATGCATTGAGAAGGTTACGTCCACGTGCAAAGAGATTCCTGACATATCTGATTATGATGTGGTCGGCCAGAGCGATATTAGTCGTATTTATCCACTAAATATAGAAGGCTTTGCATTCGGGACAACCGATCGGAGTGTTAAAGTTGGGAATTCTGCTCGAGCTCAGGGTAAATAAGGGTCAAATTAATTAAAATTGAACCATATTGTTAAAATGTTAGATTAAAAAAAGCATAGAATAAAATGAACGTCGTAATAATATAACACACCCATAAGGCCCAAATTGAGGTTTTGCTATAAATTAATTAATTATTTTTGGGTGACGAGGAAAAGCCACAGTCACTACTTGAGAGTGTGCATTGAGTAAATCTCGCATTGTGGTCCAATCACAAGAGGTAAACCAACACAGCATAAGTTGCCCACCCATATATGATCAGCTCAAACTCTCTCAGTGTGAGCCTAATGAACTTGGAATCTTGTGGTTACCAAGCCAATAACATGACCAACTTACCTGGGGTTGCTCTAAATTAATTACTATAATTGTTTATTGATTATATAAGAGTACAATAGTCCTAAATGACAATGTATACAGTATATATAATAATCCAAAAATAAATCATAACGATCCGATTTCCAAAATTAGATTTGTACTGGCAAATTGCAATATACTATACGATATGACGACTTCCTCACGTAACGTAACAAAGAGTACCGCAAGAAGAAAACGGGTGCGAAATTGCTCCATCCATCCATCTCTACATTTTTTTGCTTCTTTCCTCCCAACTTCAATTTGCTCAATTATATTGTGGCACCAAGCTAAGGAAGTTTCCTCCCAACCGCCCTCCTTCATTTAACACCCTAACCCTATTTCATGATATCTAAAATTTTACCGGTATAGACAGTTTAGTTGGTCACAAAAGTGAAATTTGAAAAGAAAAATTAGAAATTGAGTTCTCAACCTACTGAAGCAAAAAGAATTAACATTTGTCTCAAACACACTCACATCATCCATGTAGGAGTGTAAACCGGGACACCGGGTGCCACTAGACCACAAGGTCTCATTCATTATATATATTTTCTAAAAATTAACATAATCTACATTAGTTAATTTACTTTACAAATTATAAAGGAGTGATGAATTAATTTAATTTTAAGAAACAGATCAAATTATATTCTCGATTGTAAATTTTTTAGATAGAGAAGTTAATTAGCTCCAATCTCCAACAAAGAAATAAAATTAAAGATAATGAGTGACTCTATGATCTTGGGAGATCGTTGCAATGATCTTTATTCGTGAGACAAGTTAGGTCGAGATGAAAATGTAATACTTATATTAAAAATCATAATACTAATTAGGAATAAAATGTCTCAAGAAAAAAAGTAATACTTTTGAATAAAAAAATCTAAAAATATTATATTTCTCTTTAAAACTATTACATTTTCTCTTATAAGTAACAAATACTTTATTCCTTATTAGTATTACAATTTTCAGTATAAGTGTTACATTTTTATCTTGACCAGACTTGTCTCATACAAGTTTTTATGAAAGATAATTAGATTGGTTGTAGGCTGGTGATCACTCCAATTGCTGCTTTTCAACTATAGGTTTATTATTATTTTTTTTTTGAAATTATTATTATTATTATTATTATTAAAAAGATTCTCAACTGTGCGGCAATGTTGAGAAGAGATTATTAACTTTATTGCAAGTACACAATCTCAGAATAACCATGTTCATCCAGTTGATTCTTGTGCAAGCTTGGATATGATGCACTATATATACATATATATATATTTCCTTGTGTTCGTTCTCAACACACAAATTAAAGTTAGAGTTGTAAGCTATGATAGCAAGCAAAGAAGAGGTGCGGCAAAGAGGAAGCAGCAAAGCGCAGATGATAAACAAGCGGTTTCCGCCATTTCCACCCGTGAGAGGAAGCATCAAGCGTCAGATTTTCGCCCATGTCTTTCGCGTTTTCAACATTTCCAGTAAACGCATTGCTATTTATCTTCTTACGATTATGAAGAAACGCAACCATACTTAGACACACCCACCATACTTGCATGTTTTATTTTATTATATATTATATATAATAAATAATCATGGAATTCTCCAACTCTCTCCCTAAAAAAAAAGAAAAAAAAAGTTGTAAAATTCAAACATGTGTATTTTGCATGATTATATCAATTAGAATGAAAAAATAATAAAAGAAAAAGAAAGTGGTACTATATGAAACAAGTGTCTCGTCTCAGAGCAACCTCAATATTATTAGTGGGCATAAATTCAGTTCAATTCAAAAATTTCACAGGTTCAACTCGTTTGACAGTATTTGAAGCGGATCCGGAAAAACAAGTGCAAAAAATGTTAACCGCCACTTAGTGTGGTAAAAAAATTTGGTTTCAAGCACTTAGTCAGTATTTCTTTACCACCAACGTTTGCGCTGCCATCTAGAAGAACAATAACAAGAGATTGCTTGGAAATTTATGCTCAAACAAAAGGAAATTTGAAGTGCATAGTTAAACATATCGTAAACAACGAGTTTCTCTCACAACTGACACGTGAACATTTAATCAAAGAGTGTCTGTATCACAACCCACTAGATAAATGCAGAATGGGAATTGCAAAAAAGTGTCTTACATTTTACTCCAACCCCACTGAATCTCATAAAGGTGCTGATATTGCTGAAGCAATTGAGCAGTAATTGATTGAATGGGAGATTGACAAACTGTTTTGTGTTACTGTGGACAATACAAGTGCAAATGATATACAATTAGGTCCTTAAAATATGTATTAAATAATTGGCGTACTAGCATTTGTGATTGTGAACACTTACATATGAGGTGTGTTGCGCACATTCTAAATTTAGTAGTTCATGAAGGTTTAAATGACATATCTCTATGAATGTTGTTAGAGTTGTTGTTAGATATGTTAGGTAATCCCCAGCTAGGCTGAAAAAGTTTAAAGATTGTGCTGAGAGGGAGAAATTAAATTGGATGCAATAGAGCTCTTTGTTTAAATGTGCCAATTAGGTGGAATAACACCTATATGATGCTACACGTTGTAGAAAAATTTCAAAAGGCTTTTGAGAGATATGAGAGGCAAGATCCTCAGTTTGAAAAGGAATTGAATGTTGCATCAGTTAGAGTCTCAAATGACATTGATTGGGAAGTTGTTTGAAGAATGGTTACGTTTTTAAAATTATATTCTTCTATGACACGACAGTTAGGGTTTTAAGGAGTTTATATGTCACTGCCAATTCATTTTTGCCTGAAATTAGTGCAATTGATAATATCTTGCATTCTTGCAAGGCTGAAAGTTTGATGGCAAATAGGATGATAAAAAATTTTGACAAGTATTGGGGGTAGCCTGAGGAAATAAATAAAGTTATTTTCATTGATGTAATTCTTGATCCAACTAAGAAATTGGAATTCCTCACATTTGTCTTAACAAAAATGCATAGTTTAGAAAAAGAGAAAAAGTGTTGAAAATATGATTAAAGATGAGACTTACAGATCGTTTAATGCATACAGAAAGTATAATGAGTCATCTCATGTTCCAAAATCTGATTTTGAAAATATGAGGTCAATTTCTTCAACTTCAAATGTTATAGTTTTTTATTCTAATTGTCAAAAGGCATTGTTGGTGTAGTGAATAGATTTAAAGAAAAAAAAAATCAAAAATCAATCTGGTTCTGCAATTGAAAAGATAGAACTAGACAAATATTTGGGTGAAGATGTAGAAGATCAACAATCCTGTGATATCTTGCGCGGGTGGAAGGTGACAGGTTACTAGATGACTTTAGAAGTAGCTTGACACCAAAAATTGTGGAAGCATTAATCTGTTCCCAATATTGGACTTGACCTTGCACAAAATCAGTCAATATTGAGGAGGATTGCAATCTTCTTAAGAAAATAGAAAAAGGTAATAACTTATTTTATATAATGAACCTAAAAAAAAAAAAGGATCGCATAGAGCGGATATTTTAGGCTTTTCGCTTTTGTGACCGTTAATCCTTTTATTTTAGGAAGGTTCCGCTTCACCCTAGCCGCTCGAGGCGGCTGAGGTGGGAGGCCTGATGGCGGCGCCGGCCTCAGAGGTCCCCACGCCTGACAACAGGATGGCTATTGATTCTAATCTTTTGTTTACTGCTTAGGATCCTTTGGAAGCTTCCAGTGCCGCCTAAAGTTAGAAACCTGCTGTGGAGATGCGCCCGTAATATAATACCGGTTAAGGAAGCATTAAAGGTGAAGAGCGTATGGATTGGACTCTTTGTGGAAGCATGTTTGAGACGGCATCACATATTTTTTGTGAGTGTGCAGTGGCTGGTCAAGTTTGGGGGGATGTTGATGTTTTGCAAGCTAATAGGGAGATCATTGCCTGAATTTATGGATTCAATTCTTTGCTTGCCTAACGTCGATCATGCAGTGTAGCTGGCCGCTATTTTTTGGGTTTTGTGGACTGCCAGAAATGATAGGATATGGAGAGATGTTGTTTGGACATTGGATGGCTTGCGCATGCACTTTATCCAAAAGTGCAATTACACACTCAAAGTGCAATTAAACATTTGAACTTGTCATTTTAAGGCATCTAAATCCGCAAATTATATCGTGGACCATGGTCCACAATGCATTGTGGACCGCGGTCCCAAAACGACGTCGTTTTGATTAATGAAAACAGACGGATGAATTCGCGCCACTCACTTTCTTTTCATATATACTGCACTTTCTTTTCAACACAACTGCAGTTACTTTTTTATATAACTACAGTTTAAAAAACACAAATGTGAAACTGTTATTCAGTATCTTTCCATATACACTGCATTTTCTTTTCAACACAACTACAGTTACTTTTTGATATAACTACAGTTTCATTCGATAATATCAAAACAAATGTAAGGCAGTATCTTTTGGAATGAACTGTAGTTTCAATTACGGGGCTCCGTCTCCCACTTACTAAAACGACGTCATTTTGGGACCGCGGTCCACGATATAAGAACTGATCTAAATCCAGTAGTCGGTTATTAACCTAGAATAACTGGTCATTTAAAATTCCGGCGATATTCTGACAAAAATAAAATTTTGACGATGATAATTTTTTTTTAAAATCAGCCTGCCTTCTCAACCGAAGAAGCCGACTATTTCCAATGATTTGTTTTTTTTTTTTTTGCAATGGTGAATAGTAAATAGTGACCGATAAATTAGACTTATTTGACTCATTTTGACAAGTTCAAGTGTTTAATTGCACTTTATTAAAATTCGAGGGCCTAATTGCATTTTATGTAAAATTTAAGGATCTATTTGACCATTTTCCCTAAAAAAAAAAAACCACCACTCTAATTTTTATTTCTGAAAAAACCACCACAAAATTCATTTTACTTCTGAGAAAACCACCACAAAAGCCATTGATGGAATTGCTCGTATTTCTTTGGTTTTGGGTATTGAAATTTTCTTAGATGAATAAATAAAATCCACCCCAGAATTAACAAAAAGTGGTATATGTCAAAATTGTGAAA
>NXFB01001942.1:0-14421 GCA_002525835.2 Ipomoea batatas
TCAAATCTTATCTACTTGTATTAAGTGCCATGCACTGTTTCGCATGTGAGGAGCGTTTCATCAACTTTATGGCAGCTTTGGAGTTACACAGCATTAAATGGTCATTCAAACTAGCCTCCCGTGAATCTACAGTTTCTACTTTTTGGGCTATAAATGGAGGGGTTCTCTCATCAGTTTATGTCATCGACTTCTTCATGGAGAAGAAAGAAGGAAAAGACGATGTACCATTCTTCTATAGAGGAAGAAAAACAGCAACAAAGTCCAAAGACTTCCAAGGAGAGAACTATCCAGATCTAACGACGGGTGAACAAATTGCAGAGCTTCCTGATAATCCAAGCAAAGTCATATGCGAGCATCCTATTCCCATCCAAGGTGAATGGATCCCCAAATGCGTGGAGATCCAAAATGATGGGAAATTGGAGTCTGGAAGAGATGCTTGCACAAGCATGGCTCCTACCGCTGCACATTCTGGAAAAGGAGTTCCTCCCAACCAAATGGAGAACCAAGGGAAAGGGAGAAGGAGCCTCTGAGGAGTGCAGCAGCGGAGAGGTAGAGAGAAACAATGAGAACAAGCCACTACTTCTGTAACTCAGTCAGAATAGGATGTAGATGGCTAGTTCTTGTTCTAAAATAGATTCCTTTTTGGCTATTCAAGGCCAAACAAAAGTTTCTATGGAATCTAATAGGATATTGATTCTTATGTAATGTTTCTGGAATCACTAAATGAACTTAGGGGTCGTTTGGTTCACGGAATGTTAGATTACCTTAGGGAATGTTAGATTGCTGGGAATGTTAGATTACTGGAATGTTAGATTCCTGTGTTTGGTAAAAATTAGGTTATATAATATAAACATGCATCTTTGGTTGAATTTTATTGTTTATGTTATAATGGTTTTTTTTTTTGAAAATAATGTTATAATGGTTATTTTACCTTAATACTCTCATATTACGAATCACCTTGCAAACATGAACATGTGCCAAACTGATACAATATAATGTTATTTCTTTCCAAATTTATGTTTTCCCATATCTAGTCCTCTTTCATAAAAAATAAAATAAATAAAATAAAGTTCAAAAATCAAGCTTTCAACTTGATGTATGTTAAGGGCAAAGAATGTAAAATGGCAAGGGATATAACATTACCTAAGATGAGCAAGGGAATCACATTCCCTCAAAAACAAGGAAAAGTGTGATGTGGAGGCAATGTTTGATTCCAAGGGAATGTTATATAACTCCAACCAAACATAGGAATGTTAGATAACCAACCCAACATAACCCTAGTTATCCTATATAACCCGAACCAAACGCCCCCTTAAGGAAATGTTCTAAGTGACATCTTTTGAATGAATCAATCTTGTCTTCTCTATCGAAATCTGTGTTCGAAAGGTTATTCGAGAGATACCTTGTCAGTTTAAGCCAAAACGTTATGTCTCGAAGAAGGGTAGTTCGAGAGTTCGCTTCGAAAGATAACAAACTGACTCTATGTGTATCTTTAAATGGAGGAATAAGGAGGGTTAGGGATCAATCACTCAGGGGGAAGATCCTTAACCAGAAGAAGACTTAAATGGAGGTATAAGGAGGTTTATGGATCAATCACTCAGGGGGAAGATCCTTAAACTAGCAAGTCGAGAGTTTACCTTCGAAAGGTAATACTAATGCATCAACGGACATATTTTGAACGGCTATTTCTGGAACTTAATGGCAACCACGTGGTCATCAGTTATAGACGGTTTCCCATGTTTTAAGGTCTTTATCTCGGTTAGTGGGAGCATGCTTAAAAATGTTTTATCTTATTTAAACACCCACTCAAAACCGTCACCTGTAATACCAAAAATACCCTTACCATATCTTATACGCTTAACCGTTATACAAGGGTATTTCTGACCTTATGTTTTATTTTAAATAGCCGGATCTCAAAACTTGACCCATATTCTCAACCCTACCCTCTTATCCGACCCAAATCCGGACACTATAAAAGCCTTACCCATCATCCTTACCCGGATTCAAGCTCAAACCGAATACCCAAAATTTCCCAAAACCAAATACTGTACTCATTCCCTCCAAAACCTCAATCTTTCAACAATGGCGTCCGATTCATCGTCTTCAACCTCATCTACCGATGCTTATCAGAAGGAGGTGCGCCACATTCGCACTCAGATCAAGCAAGTCAAGGCAGGAAGCATCCTCGACAAAAATGGGTTCATTGTGAACTCAGCAAACCCGACGACAGCGGAGACTGTTCTGAAGAAGTTCGAGAAGGCAGGACTTCTCAAATACATGGTACATGATTACAGAACCATTCACGACTTGGACTTCACCGAGTGGTTCGCGAATGCGAAGGTCACAAAGGGCGCAATCGAGAGCCGCGTCAGCGAAATCCATATCTCAACTTCGGTAGGTGACCTCAGGGCGGCTTTTGACTTTCAGGCGACGGGGGAAGCAGTCCAGCACCTCTCGGATTATGATTTGAACAAGCAAGCTTTCTGGGACAAAATCCGATTAGAGACTGCACCGCAACGAGCAACTTCTGCCCTCCGCAAATTCCATCTAAAGGAGAGGTTTGCCCTAGCTGCCGACTTGATCATGAAATTCGTCCTCGGCAAGGTGTCCGGAACCGACGAGATCAATCTGGACATCCTCAAAATCCTCCACGCCATCTGGAACAACAACAACATGGACTGGGCACAGATCATCTTCGACTCCTTACTTCAGCACGTGCAAAGCTCAGTGTCAAGTGCCAACCAACTGATCAGTAAAAAGGTTGGTTTTGGTTTTGTTGTTCAACATCTTTTACATTTGAAGGGATTAGAGCTGAGGGAGGGGCGAGAGATTCATCGAAATACCTATATGGGTAGGACGAAATCTCAAGCTCCGAAGGGTAAAAGTGCTAAGGATGCACCATCTCCCTCTAAGCCGAGAGCTAAGGGCAAAAGGAAAGCCCAACCAGAGAGTATTAACTCTGATGATGAACCCTTAGGTGATTTGATTAAAAGGGTTCAACTGCCAAAGAGGGCCAAGAGGGCCAAGAAGGTTTCTGTAAGTCAGGTTCGAGAGGTAGCACCGGTAACAATTCAAGTACCGTTCGAAGACAGGGCACAAGCCCAGGGGGAATCTCAGGCTACACTGGCCGCTGAGATTGAGAGAGTGCCCCCTACTAGGTCTCTGTCAGGGGCTTTGTTTATTGATCTTAATGTTGATGTTGATGGTGCTGTGGGGGCTGCTGAATCTGAGACTGGACCTCGAGAGGAGGTTCGAGATGTTGAAGGCACTGGGATCAGTGATCCAGTGCGGGCAGAAACAGAGGAACCACGAGAGGTGGTTCGAGAGATGGACATTCCTGCAGCAGATGAAATTGTTTCAGTTCAAGAGGCTGCTGATAATCAGGGCACTGTGGTCAGGGACCCAGTGCAAAGTGCTGAAAATGTGAGCCTAACGCCAATGGAGTCTGCCCGGATTGAAAGGACTATTGCTCAAGCGTTGGCAGATGTTGGGCTGATTAGTGATCTCTCGGATGGCCATCGAGAGATAAGTGAACAAGCAGTGAGTTGTGCATCACCAGCAGAGATGGTGTTAGAGAGAACAGATGCAGAAGCGTGCTCTCAGTTGAATCAAGTTGCTGATAACGTGCCTACCTTGGACGACTTCTCCAGAGTGCTTNCCCCCCCCCCCCTCTAGACTTGTACCCCATCCCCTTGGGACCAACAACTTAATGTCTCGAACTGTCGTGCGCGCTACCGCTCGATCGAGCTTCGAGAGATCGATCTCTCGAAGGCTGTGGACTGAGATGGAAAATCGTTCGGATTATTGGCATAACTTAGCCCGTAAGGCCAGCCAATTTTCCGAACGACATTCGTGCCCGCAGGTGCCGGCGCACACAAGTTCAAGCCTTTCGAACTCGTTTTTGGGATTTGATTTGCACCCCCCCTGCGCACGAGAGAGAGCATCTATGCTATACAAGTTAATTAGTCATAAAATGACTCTTGTATATATAGTGGGTGAAATCTTCTTCCCAAACCAATGTGGGACAAAGCTACTTAAGCTTTTTCCACATTTTTTCCATCTCAATGGGTCTACTTTGAGAACCAATTTCTCATTCACCCATTATCCATTTTGAGCGTATAATATATCGATCTCTTCGTCTAAGAACGAAGAATCCGAATCCACTTTGACCCGACCCAAATCGGATGTGGACCCTACATATATTTATACCACAAAATGGCCACTTAAAATGCCATTTATTGCCATTTTTTCCAACACCTGTACCTCCAGTGGAATTTCATTGATCAAGCCAAGACGGGATGATATAACATTAATAAACCTACAACTATGTCGGTCTAAGGGGAAGGCAATTCAAAGATTATGATATTATTAATTTTTTTTATTTGCTTCAATGTTATTTTACATATATGTCATATGGTGAAATAATATAATTGAGCGAATTTTATATTTTCCGTTTCACTTTTTTTTTTCTCTATTTTTAATTTGTTCCCCTACGTTATCTACATATATTAAATACCCAAAAGTATATAGTAATTCTTGGTCTACACATATGTATTGTATAACTATTAGTGTTATATGATAAATCCCTCTATCTACTAGGACAACACAATTTAACCAAAATTTTCTTCACCAACGTGGTAATAATTTTATTTATTCAATTCTTTGATTACTACGAATAAACGAGTCCCATATCACGTTCAAAAATGATTTTATTTATTAATTAAATACGAATCATGTATTGTTATATCAAATGGTGAATTTTTTTATTTTTTATTTTTCATTATAGCATACCCCTTAGCTTACTCTTATCAAAGTAGTACTTATTAATTCGTATAAATGTATGTAGATATGGGTTAGTGTAATTAGGTAGGATTAGGAAGTGATAAGAGTACGGGTTATGCTATAAGGAAAAAAAATTCATTATTCGATATGATAATACATGATTCATATTTAATTAATAAATCTACTATACTAATAACAACAAAAGAGAGTTAGGCCTAAAATGGGTAGAAAAAATGGCGATCAAATTATTTAATCAAATGGATGGTTCAGATTGTTTCGATTAATATTTTTCCTTGAGATTTTACTAATTTATCCTTAATTATATTATTATCCGTTAAATTTTTCGTTAAATATTCTCTTTTCCGTTAATATTCTGTTAACTTTTAACTTACCTATTAATTTCTATAAGTAAGGTCTTAGGTTCGAACCTCATCCCAATCAAAGTTGGCATAATTGTTGAACATATACTACGAATGTGTTAGAATATATTATTCAAAACTAGTTTTATACGCGCATTGCGCGTATGAGTTAATGCCCAATGTTTATATTTAAATAAATATTTGAAAGGATATCAATGCAAGATTATATATGAGAAGTTTAATTTATACATGGGTAATTGAATGTCGAATTTTTTTATTTAAATATCTAACTCAAAGTATATGAATCCAAGATAATATAGAAAATTCATTATAATTATTACTAAAATAAATGTTTGCAACCTTGTAAAATTGATAGTCTAAATAAATACTACTTTTCATTTGAATTTTTCTAAGTGTTCTCTTTTCTCTTTTGAGTAAGATTGTCATTGTCTTCATCTTTACTATTTTTTTTGAGNACCGCGGTCCACAATGCATTGTGGACCACGGTCCACGATATAATTTGCGTAAATAACTAGGTTGGCCTCAAGCTATTTACTTACTTAAATCAAAGTTGGCATAATTGTTGAACATATACTACGAATGTGTTAGAAAATATTATTCAAAATAAGTACCCCCACTCTATTACTCTTATTAAATTAAATAAATTAGTAGTTACAACAAAAAAATAATACATATGCATTTCTTTAATTTATTATAATTCGATGTCTACAATAACTTTATTAAAAAAAAAACATTATCAAAAAATTCAAAAAGAGATATAATTTCATTAGTAATATTATCTATATTTTCTACAATGCAAAGATTTCTTACCTTCAAATTTATTAATTAATTATATTCACTACATTGTTCATTGTTTTCTTTTTACACTATCTTGTAATTAAATATCAAAGTTGTACTAAAAAATAAGGTTATATATTTATTTACCAAGTATTATGTTAATAACATGGAAATTTAAAAAAAAAACAGTTTGAAGCGAATCATATTAACATCTTAGGGAGGATTTGTTAACGAAGAAAAACATTCAAATAACCCAATAAATTGATTTAAAACTCATTATTAAAAATGTCAATGTAAGGAAATAGAACATTGTGCCACATTTGATGCATTAAAAATATGTTGAGACTACAACACTGTTGGAATCAATCTTTCAAATTCAGAAAAAAAAAAAAAGATATTTGAAAAACAACTACTGATGCATATCATTAATCTTGTATGTAAAATACTTATTGTGCATTCTTTAAATATATTAGAACTAATATAAATTTACAATTAATTTTATTTTTTACAATCAACCTGTTTGGATTAAAGACAAAATTAGCTTCGATGTTGACAACAAAAATAATTGGTATATAAGATGTAGCCACTGTTTAAAAAAGTTTATGCCCAAAGTTGCAAACTATTTAACCGCATGCATTGTGATGAAAAGACATCAGTGGGTACTCCATGATTAATTAGTATCAAATCAACCATGCATTGTCATATATTTATTTTAGTGACAATTATAACCAACCTCTCATATATTATCTTGCATTCATAAACTTTGAATTACCGATTTAAATAAACAAATTCAACATTCAATTACATATGCATGAACATCTCCTATATAATCTTGCATGGATATACTTTGAAATACTTATTTAATAATAAACATTGGGCATTATCTCATTCGTGCAATGCGCGTGAAAAACTAGTATATATATATGTGCGTGTGTGTGTGCGCGCGCGTATTGTACCATATGAGAATAAGTTCATAGGAGAAAACTAAGAACTAATCACAACCATATATCTAGAAAAATTGAACGCACCAGATCATATTTAAAAAAAAAACGATGTTGCAGTTTCGTAATTATCACCAACTTTACTATGGAAACGTGAACATTTGCACATTTAGTTTTAACATTTTGCATATTTTGTATTAAAAGTTTGTACTTGCAAAAATGTGAAAGTACATTGCAATTAAGGTTTCGATTACAGAATTGTATGATTGAGTTTTTGATTTTATTTGATCTAGTGGTTCACTTTTTACTGATTAAGGTCTAACATTTACAGTTTAGATTTAAAATTTAGTTTTTTTCGTTGATTTTAAAGAATTTAACAGGTTTGCATATTTAGTTTTTAAAGATTGCATATTAAGTGTTAAAGTTTGCACAATGGAGTTGATGATAATTACGAAACTGTCACTACGTCTTTTTGTTAAACTTTGATCAGATCTGTAAAATTTTTATGAATGTAAAGCTGTGATTGGTTCTTATTTGTCTCGTATGAGAGTGTTCTCACATGATATAACCTATTAAGTGTTCTCGTATGGAAGTGTTCTAAAAAAAATGACCTTTTCAGAAGTTAGTGTTAAAACTTTCCAAGACCTAGCTATACTAAGGCTACTTTTCGAATTTAGTTTACTTTCTGGTTAGTAAAGTTTGTCCTAAAAGTTTACCTTTCGGATTTACACGAAGAATTTTCTAAGTCTAGAAATGAAAAATAATTTGGGAACCTATGTTTCATAAATTGTTTGGTATCATCAAAATCTACTACGTAATACATTTGTTCCTAACAATTTCCTCATTTTTATTATACCAAAACCTATACTCTTTTATTATAGCTGATTTAAATTTAACTTTATCAATTTGATTTTTCATTCATTTTTCAACACATTAACTTATAGTTTAAGTAAATGTAAACTTAATGCAAAAAGGTAATAGCTTTTCACTATCCATCAAACGACATTACAAAATACAATCAGAAGTAAATAAGCATTACATTAATCACTGGAATTTCCTTCTCGACACACAGACATATATATATATACATACATACATATACATACATACATACATACATATATATATATATATATATATATATATAAATATATATATATATATAAAATAACAACGGGGGTGCTAGGAGCGTTTACGTTGTAGCGTCAGCCACCCCTCTCCCCTTACACGTGAGAGAGAGCGTCTATGTTATACAATTCAATATGTCTTTGAAAAACCCTTGTATATATAGTGGTGCAAACCCACATCCCAAACCAATGAGGGACAAATGCCACTTTAAACCCTTTCCACACTCATTTTCCAACTCAAATGGGTCTACTTTGAGAACCAATTTCTCATTCACCTATTATCCGTTTTGAGTGTACAATATATCAAAATCTTCGTCTTACTACGAAAAACCTGAGTCCACATTGACCCGACCCAAATTGAAAGTGGACCCCACATATATTTGTAACACAAAATAGCAACTTAAATGCCATTTTATGCTAAAATTCCAACAATCCCTCACATGAATGAAAATTGATTTTCGGGACGTGGAAAAAGCGACATGAATGTGATCAGCGGTCGATCCCGTCATAGCATAGGTAGGTGTTACCCTTTTAACCTTGCCTTGTGAAGATATGTTTACTCTACTAGCTGTTTGGTAAAACGTGTTTCCTCATCTGTGCTCATCAAGCTAACTTTGCTCTTTGGGGGGTGAAACAGTGGTTGAAGCGGACTTGATGTCTTTGAACCGACTTTCGTTTGTGTAGACGATGACATATCCCACACAGGAACCTTCCAACCTTTGTTATATTCTCATGGGTGTGCCCGTTTTGGTCATGGGTCACCGTTCCTAGTTCTGCGAGAGTTTTTAAAGAATTAAACCCAATCAATTCTCCTTTGAAGTGACCCCACTTCTCTCTCACATAGGTGATTCTTTTCCGAGTATCCTGCATACTCATACATGTCAACCGTCATTCGAATCATTAAAGCATCAACGTGTTAACCTCGTGCGTGAGTCACTATTCAAACGAGGAATTGTAAGAAGTCTGAGACCCGCACAATGACAGGTTTCGTTGCATAATTTAGTTGTCCAATTGAACCTAGGTACCAGCTAGATTGGGTGTCCACTATAGAACTTTTATTCTAGGGGCTTTAACCCTATTCATCATGCCAACTTCTCAACAACATCCTTGCTCAACCCTTTGGTTAGCGGATCTGCTATATTGTCCTTTGACATCACATAGTCAACCAAGACAACACCCGTTGTGAGAAATTGTTTAATTGTATTATGTCTACGACATATATGTCTAGACTTACCATTATACATATGACTATGTACTCTCCCAATTGTGACTTAATTATCACAATGCACACTAATTGGAGGTATAGGTCTATCCCAAGAAAGAATATCCTTAAGAAAAGTGCCTCCCTGAAAAAAGGAGTGGGAAAAGGTGCTATAAGGCGGATGGTTCTGGTTGGCCGGAGTCCTAAAATAGGGAGTCGGCACTCGGTCAACCGTGCCTCCTTGAAAAAAGGAGTGTGAAAAGGTGCTATAAGGCGGTTGCTTCTGGTTGGCCGGAGTCCTGAAAAAGAAGTCGGCACTCGGTCAACCGTGCCTCCTTGAAAAAAAGGAGTGGGAAAAGATGCTATAAGGCATATGGTTCTAGTTGACCGGAGTCCTGAAAAAGGAGTCCACATTCGGTCAACCGTGCATCCTTGGAAAAAAGAGTGGGAAAAGGTGCTACAAGGCGGTTGGTTATGGTTGGCCGGAGTCTTGAAAAAGGAGTCGGCACTCGATCAATTGTGACTCCTTGAAAAATGGAGTGGGAAAAGGTACTATAAGGCGGTTGGTTCTGGTTTGCCGGAGTCTTGAAAAAGGAGTGGGCACTCGGTCAACCGTGCCTCCTTGAAAAATGGAGTGGGAAAAGGTGCTATAAGGCCGATGGTACTAGTTGGCCGGAGTCCTGAAAAAAGAGTCGCCATTCGGTCAACCGTGCCTCCTTGAAAAAAGAAGTGGAAATGGTGCTGTTGGTTTTATTACTTCTGGGTAGTTAAAGTGTGACACCCCGGTTATTTGAATATTTGTTATATTTCTAAGTGAGCTACTTTGCTATATAAATATGATTTTAAATAAATTATTTTACTATATGGTTCATACCTATACTAGTTTATTATTATAGTATTTTATGTGACCGAAAATCATTTTGAGATCATTTGACCAGTATTATATTATGCATACCATAATTTCCTATACTATATATGCGTACGTATATTTATTCTAATTCCAAACATATATGCATTCTACATTCTATTTCCTATTCTATTTTATCTATGTATTATATATATGTAAACATTCTATTTCTAATCCTAATTAATATAATTAATATTAATATAGAGTATATTACGCACACGTTATATGCAGTTTGTAGTATATATTTATATACATATATAATAAGTTATGTTGGGAGGTGTTGTAGTTGATATATATGAGATAAAGTGGAAGAATTGAAAAGAAAAATAAAAGAGTGATTTCAGCAGTGAGGAAAAGAAAGTGAGAAGGGAAACTAATAACCTGTTCGAAGGCAGAGCAACTATAGTTGGTTTGTGAGTTCCGATCCTTAGGTAAGATTTATGTTCATCTAAATTATTTTTACCCCATATGAAACAAAAATCTTTTCCTAAGTGCTTGTGTGAAAATCTTTTAATTTTCATTAAAAATCTATTTAGTTATTTTTGGACAATTGCTATGTGATTCATGATCATCGTGAAAATTTTTGTTTGATATGTAAATTAATTGAATATAAATTAACATGAAATCATAGTCTACATACTATCTGGATTCGAGTTGTGTATATGTGTTTAGTTAGTATGTTGCTTCGTGTTTATGGATAGGCATATTAACATGAAAATATATGTATTCAAAAGTTTAATTTTAGTTGCTAAATATTTATGTTCTTAATTAAATATAGTCCTGCGATTCCATATTTGTATACATATGTTCATGTATATGCTTTTATAATCATTGTAGATGATTATTGTAGGTACGTATATATAAATTTGGGATAGTGTGTATTGGGACTAATAATAAGGTGTAAGAAAATGTTTAAGTGTGAAATCATTCTTATGGTGCGTATTCATGAAAAATATGGTGTATGGTATGAATATTTTGGTGCATGGTAAAATAATTAGTACAAAGGTTATAGATGAAGGTGTAAAGTTTGATGAACTACTCGGGTGCAGTGACTTTTCATGTATTAAGATGTAAATTTTGAAGGATTGATGATATATATGTTTTGTCATGGGGATGGTGCCATTTGATATTTTTACCTTGAAGAGTGAGCAGTTATTTAAAAGCTGACTCACTAGGGGATTTAATAACTTCCCTGTTATTTTGAGGAGTGAGCAGTGACATGAAAGTTGACTCACTAGGGAGCCGAAAAAACTCCCTGTTTATAAGCATTTATTTTTGAGAAATTGAAAATCATTCATTTGGTACCCATTTCTCCTTGGCGATATATATATATCAAGTGTTGATGGTTTTAAGAAATTCTAAAATGTATTTTTGTAAGATTAATTGAGAGATTGGAATTCTCTCTTTGGTAATAAATTGAGAGATTGGAATTCTCTCATTGGTGATTGTTTTGAGGAATTGATTATTCTCTTTTGGTGGATATTTTATCAGTTAATAAGTTCTTTTAAATATTGATGATAATGTGAAATGCCCTAAGGAAATGGTTATATGGAAATGATGAGGTAAAAGATATATGGTAAATTTTGAGGAAATAGTCATTGAAGGATTGTGAATAATGGATAGGCAATACGTTGATCCCATAGAATTTTATAGATATTATGATATATATTTGGATGTGTGATTTCTCAAATTATATATCTAATTGGTTAAAGATAATTTGTATGGTATGAGATAAAAGAATATTCTAAGGGGTTAAAATTGTTATGTGGAAATTTTATGCTCCTATATGCTATGTGCAAAAATGTTTTACGTGATGGAGTAAGTCTTACCAGCCGTCGTGCTGATATTGTTTTTCCCCTCTTTAGTTATTTTTGCAGGTTTGGATTACATGGCATTGAGCATGAGAGCGAATCAATACATAGATTTTTAAACCTTTAGAAATCAATCATTGTATTAGTAATCGGTAGTAAGTTAGTTTTAGCCTGTGCGTTTGAGTATGGGATACTTGAACGTGGCATAACGCCCCTTTTTCCTTTTGTTAGTAGTTGAAGGCTTCCGCTAATGTATTCGAATTGTATTAAAAAAAAAAAAATTTTACCCGTATTTTCTTAAGTGGGCTTAAGTGGAAAAAGTGGGGTGTTACATAAAGGTAGGCCAACTAACACTACCTGTTGGAATCGCGAGAATATAGGAAATATGTAGGAAAATTTAACGAGAGAATATAGGTATTGTATTGCTCAGAATTGCTTCTCCTCTCCTCCATGGGTGGAGGGTCTATTTATACATATTTTGGGCCTAGAGTCCTACAAGTAATAGAAATCCTGGACCACCTCATATTGGGAGTCCATGTTACATTATAAATAATAAGCCCTAATCCTATTAATAATACAAATACTAAGTCCAATCTGTGTTGTATTCTTCGATAGCTCTGCGCTGGTCTCCTTCTTGGGCCTTTTCGGTCCAGTTGCTCTTCTTAGGCCAATTCGTGTGGCCCAAGCCTAGTGTATTATCCATCATCCAGTCCCCCACTTTCTTGAGATTTCGGGAAAATGAAGTCTCTAGAAAGTATGTTTATTATTTACTTTTTTTATTATTTCATTTTTTTAACTTTACCGATATTTCCTGTTCACAGGTTCCTAGCCCGGTTGTTTCTCCGGTTGGTTCATTTCTATGCTCATTTAATTGGTTCATCACCAGGTTAGTATAATCCCTAGAGTAGAAATTTCTTCTTCTTCCAAGTCTGATTCTACCGAGACGGAAGAGTCTTCTAGCTCCGAGGCTAGCCCTCCTCTTGTTGAGAGATCGTCTACCGATTTCAGGGGTTTTGTCCAACAGTTGTTTGCGGATCCTTTGGTGTTTCCTTCCCACCTTCCTGCATCTCCTGCCCTTTCCGTTCTATTTGGCGGCCCTAACTCCCCTTCCTTCTCGCCTCTGGCCCGAGGCCCTAGTGATTTTGAGGATGTGGAGCCCATCCCTTTTCGGCTTTCTATACTAAAAGAGTCTCATCTTAGTTTAATTCGTACTTTTTTGGGTCCGTCCGTCGAGGTTATTTTGGATCCTTCACGACCCGTCTTTGATCCCCCTGAGGGCGGCTATGTGGCATTGTCTCTTTCGGCCGTCAAGTACGGGTTTCGGATACCCCCACCTCCTTTGTTTTATGAGGTTTGTAGATATTTTCACCTAGTGCATGGTAAACTGTGTCCTAATTAGTTTCGCTTTGTAGAGAGTTTTCTTACCTTGTGTCACTATTTGGGTATTCTACCTACCCTTTCTCTTTTCACGCAGCTTTTCTATATTGTCGCAGTGGGGTCTCGTTCGCTCGGCTCTATCCAAATTGTTCAACGTGAGGGGTTGTGTTTTCTGGATGGTACTATCAAGTCTTTCAAGCGCTGGAAAGAGCGCTTTGTTTTTGTTCGTCCTGCTGGAGGTGCATTTTATTTCCCTACTTCTTGGCCTTCTTACTACTTTAAGCTTGACCGGCCGCCAACGCCGACCGGGGTGTTAGCCCAGCACGTTCAAGCTTTCCGAGACCTCGGTCAGGTGCAGGTGCACGCGTGTATCGGACTAAAAGCTTTAAAGAACGTTGGGCTGTTACCTACGGGCGCTGCTGTGACACCCCCAACCTTACACAGGCTGAGATAGATAAAATCTCAACACAACAGCTGCCTTACCCAACCAAACAGAACATAGCGGAAGCGAATTTAAAACCTAAGGGGCGTCATGCCACATCTAGGTATAACACAGCCTAGATGCACAGGCTAAACATAAGAAACGAGCTCAACTGTATAAACGATATTCCTTAAATATATCTCAAGACATCCAACAACTAAACCAAAGTACATAGAATTCTCAAAACGGCACACAGGCCAAGGCATAAGTCTAAAAACATAACTACTGTCTAAGCCTCCTCGTACGGGTGTATCTCTAATGCGCTCACGTATAGGCTTTAAGGCAAACCTGGAAAACACACAAAGAACCATTAGCAAAAGACTGCTAAGTAACCACCATTCACACCCGCAAGGAAGTATAGATATACATATAAGTTTGTAAATAGGTTTACACACCCGTATAGAATATAAACACCAACGAACTGTTCAGTAGTTCAAAACAGATACTCAACAACAATAAGCTGAACGAATCACAAACCAAGACTCATCCAAACAAAACCAATATCCAACAAACGGAAGCATAACACCATGACGAATCATAACCACGATACCAACTGAACACAAACCATCCAAAGGAACCAATCGACCTCAATGAAACAACAAGATATCAACCGAATAACACAAAGGACCTACAACAA
>NXFB01001944.1:0-14407 GCA_002525835.2 Ipomoea batatas
AAAAAATAAAAAAGAATAGTTTGAAACCAATTATAATAACTACTTGGGAGATTTGTTGACAATGAAAGTACTCAAATAACCCATTACCCAGCAAATTGAAGCGAGAAACTACATTTTAATATCTTTGGAATATATAATATTTTAAATTTTCAAATTTTTATTAATTTATTTAATCTTTTTTCTTAAACTAGGGATTTCTTTATCCACAATAATTCATTCAACAATAATGGTTGAACCAAATGAACCCCAAGCAGAACACCTAAAGGAAAGTCCATAGCTCCTATATCACAATCTCATTGCATGACGTTGTCATCTATGCTACCAACAATAACCGAATTGCAAATAACACACTACCAACAAAAAGGGAGGGAACAAATAGTAAAGATGAAGACAATGACAATGTTACTCACAAGATAATTAAGAAGACTTAGAAAACTTCAAATGAAAAGTAGTATTTATTTAGACTATCATTTTTAGACCAAATATTTAGACTATCGATTTTACAAGGTTGCAAATATTTATTTTAGTAATAATTATAATGAATTTTCTATATTATCCTGGATTCATATACTTTGAGTTAGATATTTAAATAAAAAAAATCGACATTCAATTACTCATGTATAAAATTCTCCTATATAATCTTGCATTGATATACTTTCAAATATTTATTTAAATATAAATATTGGGCATTAACTCATACGCGCAATGCGCGTATAAAACTAGTATATATATAAATGCTCATTTATATTTATAGTATGTAATACGCATATAGTATCTTTTTGACATTGTAAAATGTTTTAATTATTAATGAAGCCTGATTGGATTTATCACACTAGACTTATTTTGTTGATTTATATATGTCAATATAATTATGATAAAATGTTTCACATTTTATTTATTTTGTTGCACGTATATATTTTGAAATATATTTTTATAATATACGTACTGTTAAAATAGTGTTTTGTAATATTTATTTTAAGATGCTTTATGCCATTACATGCATTTCCATTACATATATTTAAATGTTATTTTTCACATACGTTTTGCATTTTGCAAGTTTTGCTGCATTATCCTTTGTAACAAGAATAATTAAGCCCCCAAAAAAAAATCTTATAAGGAAGTTATGATGAGGAATTTGTCAGTCTATAAATAACATAAAATTTGAGTGAATAAACAACACACACACATATTTCAAAGTGATGCGTATTTAAACTTTTTAATTTACCTATGCGTATTTAGAGTGAAACAGTGTTGCATGTTTGGACGTTATGTTTTTAGTTTAAAACAATGTATGCAAAAAGGGTTAACTCAATGCATATTTATTTATACAATTTATTTTATATGTAGGGAAAAGTAACTTATACGAATTTTAAAAGTTTTTCTCCAAAAAAAAACAAAACAAAACAAAACAAAACAAAACAAAAAAGAAGAAAGAGTTTTCCGAAGGTGATGATTGATTAATCACAAAATGTATTTTCATTTATATGTACGTCTCATTTGTCAACTGGTTGCAATTGAGGAACAAAATTCATTCACATTTTTTATTTGGTGCATAATCTATATATGATTATTAGACCAGTTACGTAGTTGCTTTTTGATTTTAAAATCTAATTTAATAAAATCTGATTTAAAGACTTTATTACCATATTGTATAGCTAGGTTTGTATTTATTAGTAGTCTATCTATGTTTTAAATTTGGATAAATTACAAAAGACACTCTATATCTATGCTTTAATTTTTCCCAGCTTAAACCATGAAACAAAATAAAGTTGTTTAATTTCCCTTGTAAAAAGTGTCAAATAGGCCACTGAACTTGTCGTTTTTGTGCAATTGGGTCATTGAACATAAAAAATGTGCAATTCAACCATTAAACAAGCAAAATTTGTGCAATTGAACCATTTTTACAAAATTTTTTAATTCAATTTGAGTTAAAAACATTTCAATATTGACTCCCAACTAGTATGGTAGAAGAAAATGCTACTCTTAATACATATATGTTAGTAATATAATTGCATTTTACCAGAAAATTTTTGTAAAAATGGTCCAATTGCACAAATTTTGTTTGTTTGATGGTTGAATTGCACACTTTTTAAGTTCAATGGCCCAATTGCACAAAAGCGATAAGTTCAATGGCCTATTTGACACTTTTTCCATTTCCCTTTTTATCTTTTTCATTCTTTTTCACTTTCTTGACCTCTCGTCATTCCTGGAACATGCCTTTATGTCAAGATAACTTCAAAATGCATCCAATTAAACTCCAATTTACATTACGTTACAATGTGCCTTTGCCTAGGACTTATGCTATGAGGGTGTGTACCCACCCCACCCCATCCTTTTTTATATATATATATATAGTATATACATATCGATATAAGTAAATAAAATGTTGTTTTCAAAAAAATTTGCATAAATTTTATTCAAGAATGAAATGGCTTAGTTGGTAGGACATGTGTATCTTATAGCAAAGGTATGGCGGGGTTGAGACCCATTGGTTACAGTACAGTTTGGATATATTTTTCCCCAACACTATTAAATAAAAATTTGATTTGTGAGATTAATTATTGAAATTTATTTATAATTGAGTAATTTAATACTTTTATTTATAACAAGTGTTGTTTTGTAAACTTTTATAATGCCCCAACACTCTATTAAATAAAAAATTAATTTGTGAGATTTATTTATAATTGAGAAATTTAATACTTGTATTTATAACTAGTGCTATTTTTCCTTCAAAAAAATAACTAGCGCTATTTTGTAAACTTTTATAATGAGTTATGAATTGTAAAAATTATTTAACTTGATTAATTAAATAATTAATTAATTAATTTATATGAAATATATTTTGTTATTTTTTTATTATTTGTTTATTAATAAAAATTTAAATGATAGTTTGTTTTTTTAATGAATTATTAAGTCAATGCATTTTGAAATTTCTATTATGTTTCATCGTGTTCAAATTATTCTAGAAAAACTTAAAATTGATCTAGCTAAAAGAAAATACTTCGTAGTATTTATAAATATCATATCAATATATATAGGAGATTTGTGTTTATAATGTGTTTTCTATTCAAATCATTTTATCAAATTAACATAATTATGTTTCATATTTTGTTATAAATATTTTACTGCATTTTGAAGTATTTTGATTTCGCGCCCCAATTACAATGATTTTTAGCTTAGTCCTTGATTGAAAGTTTTGTTTTATAAATTTTTGTTAATAATTTATTTATTATGATAACAATGTTATTGTTTTTAAGCTTATTTGATTTCAAATTGTTTATTCATTTTTATAAACTATAATTATTTATTTATGAAGGTATTGATGATGTTATGGATTATTTTGCATATAAAAGTAGTAAGAATTAGCACTTATCATTCATCTTGCGTAAAATATTCCTTACTTTAGATAGATCAACATTATATGAGTTTGTTTGAGTACATTCTAATCTATCACTAGTATATGTTCAACAATAATATTGTCAAATTAATGTGTGACATTTCAATTCATATGAAAAATAATGGTGATGTATCAAATTGAAGTGAGCATGCATGTGTTAATTATGAATTTACACATTGATTAATAATTAATTAAATTGAAGTTGGTACAGTAGAGTTTAGTTTGAGGGAATTTAATTGATTGAAAAAAAAAATTGAGTTTCAGGAGGATAAGGAGGGTGGAGTATGAGTACAAAAGCGAGAAGATCGAAAAGTCTTTGGTTAAATTCAAATGTGAACAAGTTAAAAGCGAGATAACTATTATGAATGGAGTGATGCAGGTGGAAGGCTATCCAAAGCCTGAATACTTGAAGGATGATGTTGAGGACAAGCTAAAATGCGTAATACAAGAACTTGACGATGTGATTTCTTTCAAGTTAAAAAATAGTGGGGAGGAGGTTGGAGAGGATGATATTGATCCCTACGAGTGGCTTCGATGGCATGAATCTTCTTCTTCTTCTTCTGATTCGAAGATTGGTTTAATGAAAAAGGAAGTAATTGAAGTTTCAAAATGGTTGTCGGGCATTGCTAAGAGGATGGAGAAAATCAGGATGTTAGTTTCCCAATTCAGCCCCCAGGACGAGGTTCCACCAATAAACTACGGGAGTGATATCTGGGGTGAGAAAAGGGTATCAAACACGAGTGCATGCATTGATATGTGCATTGAAGAGAGCCTGCTGATATCACCCATGATTGCCTCTCTCAAGAAGAGCTACCACCATCTTCCTACCAATTTGAAGCTCTGCTCCCTCTGCCTTGCCGCATTTCCTCACAACTTCGTCATCAACAAAATGCCACTAATCTATTGGTGGATGGCAGAAGGCTTCATCACTGAGACTGAAGAAGAAGGAGAAGAAAACTTTATGGAACTCATCCGTCTGGGATTTATACAACCATATTATAAAGGGGCCGGGGGTGACGCTCAAAGGCTCAGTAGTCAGGGAGTAGTAGGTGCTTGTAGAGTACATCCTTGGATTGGAAGAATGCTGGTTTCCATTGCAATGGACACCCAATTTTTTGAATTTTACGGTAGGCAGCAGCAGCTGGAGAAGAACAAAATTAGCACTAATCCTGCAGCCTCAGGTTTTGTTGGCCGGCCAGCGCATGCATGTTTGTTTTGGGATGAAGCCGCAGAACATAAAAACTACGATTTCATGTGGATAATCAAGATTCTACTGTGGATAAAGCCTGCTCTTGTCGTGTGTGAGAAGGAAATTATTAATAAAGAAATTAAAGAAGCCAGGATCGATAATGGTGATGATGATGGTGATGGTGATGATGATGATGATGATGATGATGATGATGATGATGATGATGATGATGGGGTAATTATAAAAAAAGGGTATCGTCATATGCAAGAGGTTTGGGATATGCTTTTTGCTTTTCGATTATTGATTTTGTGTGTAAGAAAGCTGCTGATGGAAGGTGTGAATGACAGGATAAGCCCTTGGGATGGTGATGAAAAGCCTGAGGCACTCTTGGAGAAGCTAACAGAATTGGAGACTCATATTCATCTAAATAAAAAAGATGTTCAAGTTTTGTTTAACAACATGCAGAGTGATCTTAATAAAGTATTGATGTGGGCAAAGGAGCAGGTTCATGTTCTAGAGATGCAGGTGTACCACAGAAAAAGGAACCGCCACGAGTTGCAGCGCACAAAAGAACAACTATTTGCCCGTTATGACCTTAGTGGTGGTAGCAGCAGTAGCAGTGGCCCCATTCATCGTCAGTGTGGGGGTAAAGCACCACTATTGGCCATCATTAATGTTAACCAACGTTACCTAAATTTGGAGGAGCTGCTAGTGTTTAGTGGGAAATTAAATAAGCTTCGAACCCTTCACTTGGGAAGGTGGAATTATCGGCAAGGTTACATTGAAATTGAAAATAGTTTGGTGTTGAATGCCCTGTTCCAAGTAGGCAGCTGCAAGCACTTGAAATATCTAAGCCTCAGAGGAGTTGAAGGAATCACCTCATTGCCTCCCTCCATATCTAATTGTTGCAACCTACAAGTATTGGACCTCAAGAGTTGCATGGATTTAGAAGAGGTGCCTTCAGAGATTGGGTCACTTTCCAAACTCACTTATTTCAGTGTATCAGGAGATATCCCGCGGCTTAACCACAGTAGTGTATGGGTGGTAGTTGCAAAACTTAAGTTGCTCCGAACGCTAAAGGGTATTGCTCTTACACAGCAAGATGATGCAGATTTGATCTCCCTCAACTCTCAAATAACTCCTCACAACTTAATGAAGTTGAGCATAATTGTTAACTTCAATTTTAATGAAGTTTGCAATTTACAGAGGTTCACTAATCTTCATGCTCTAAAAATAACTTGGTCGAAAGAAGGTGATGTGATAGATAGATATGGTTTTGTGCTTCCCCCACAGCTAAAGAAACTTCAGCTAAAAAGGTATCCGGGTGATCAGAATTGGCCAGCTTGGCTCAAGAGGCATCCTACCTTGGAAACACTTCACTTCTCTTCTCCACGGAGGATTAGGCGTTTTCCGGATGATCTTATGCTACCCAAACTCCAAGTTTTGATCTTGCCACATTTAACTAAGTTTGATGAAGATATTGTGGAACATGGGATATCTCGTTGCTTTCCCTCTCTCAAAGCGTTGTTTAAAGGTCCCAACCGTGACCGCATTTGGTGATGCGCCGCAGACCACTCTTAAGTGCACCACTTAATCCGAATTTTTATGTATATATACTAATTTTTCAGCCTCATTGCGCGAATGGAATAATGTTCAATGTAGAAAAAGTTAAATATTCCTTCAGAGTTAATTCCAGCAATGATCCTCCGACTATGTTGATTTTTCAAAATTAGTCCCCGACTTTTAATTTGGACAATTTAAGTCCCTTGACTTTCAAATTCTTTACAATGTTGGTCCTTCCATCAAATTTTGGTTAATTTGAGGTCAAATGAGGGGTAAAATTGTTCGTTCACCTGTATAGTGTATTATTACTCATATTTCTCATGTTCTATACGCTATATATATGAATATAATCTCAATCGAAGAGACTTCGACTGAGACTATATGGCTTCGATTGAGACTTCGACTGAGATTATATTCATATATACAGCATATAGGACATGAGAATTACGAGTAATAATACACTAAACAGGTGAACGGACAATTTAACCCCTTTATTTGACCTCAACTTAACCAAAATTTGACAAAAGGACCAACATTGGAAAGAATTTGAAAGTCAAGGGACTTAAATTGTTCAAATTAAAAGTCGGGGACTAATTTTGAAAAATTAACATAGTCGGAGGACCATTGCTGGAATTAACTCATTCCTTCACTATTAGATGAGGCAAGTAAAGAACAAAAACATTACTTATGTATTGAGCAACGTAACAAATCAAAATTGCATTTTCTTAAGTTTAATTGTAATCATCCTAATCATTGACTATTAGAACATGATAGTGTACTGTTCCTGTAGTGTTAATATATAGTTCCATTTTACATGGGAGACAGGTGAAATGCTGCAAATCAACATGCAAAGTGACTGATCTTTAATTTTGTTTCAATAGCTAGAGGTCATATAGTATTGAATTTTTCAAAGGTAAAATGGTAAATTAATTTTCGAGTTTTGACACCATAAAAAAATCACTTAACATGACCTGTTGTGATGGATAGGTAGTCAATTTTTTGTCACATATCCAATCAAATATTTATCATTTGTATACATTTATAGTATTACTTTAAAAAAAAATGAGAGAAAAAAGAGTTAGTCAAAACTTGGGATTTGGAAAGCAATTTTGTGATATATATTTCACTTTTGTTATTCAAACATCTTTGGCTTGTCCAATTGCCTTCTTACTCGATCTTGATTGCACACTATCAACTCTCAATGCAGTTTAGTACACAAGAAGCCTTAGTGCAGTCTTCCCATTACTCTTTACTTTTACCCCAACGTAACATTTCATCTTGTGTTTTTACACTGAGCCAACAATTGCATTGACACCAGAAATTACAAACACATAAGCACAATAAAAGTTTTTAAAAATATCTACAACACAAAAATTAAAGGGAGAACTAAGAAGGAAAATGAGTAAATTGGATTCCTTTGTTCTTAGAAATGCACGGGAAGTAAAGAACAATGCAAAATGATTACTTAAATTTTTAGCAATGTAACAACTCAAAAATGAACAACAATTATACCACTTGATTATATACACTACACTATTTTCTTCTAAAGTTATATTCTTGTTGTGAGAATATATATAATATGTGCAGTCCAACTATCAGCTTAGGCTTTTAGTTGAGATGGAGCACATGCTTTAATTTGGTATCAGAGCCATGCAAAAGATCATGGGTCTCCGCGTCACCCTCAAAAAGAGACTTCCACGTGTTGCGCTCGGAAATCCACCGCACACGTTGAGGGGGCGTGTGAGAATATATATAATATGTGCAGTCCAACTATCAGCTTAGGTTTTTAGTTGAGATGGAGCACATGCTTTAATTCTTGTACTAGTCATAATATAATATATTATATTATAATAATTTGGTTAAGTGTTAATAGTCCCATGGAGAAAGGTGCGTGAAATATGTTGCAAAGTAAAGATACTTTTATTCTTAGACAGCAAGTAAAGAATAAGAATTTAGTTTACTTATATATTGAGCAACAAATTAAAAAATATTACATTACTTTGTTATATATACACTACACTTATTTCAAAACCTCTACTCACACTTTCAAATACTTGAGCTATAAAAAATAATAGAGACCGAAGGTGCAAACATGGCAAATAATGGTATCCAAGAAGCGAGCAAAAACAAAGAAGGAGAAAGAGTAACAGAAAATCTAGATGAATGTCCAGTAAAAATCATGAAGCAACTATATGACATTGAATGGTATTTCCTACTCTTTCCAACTCTCTCTTTCAATTTCTCATTATGGTATTTTACGATGAAGAGAAGTATCGTACTTATTACTATGAATAAAAGAGTAATATTATCTCTAATCTCACTTTTTACTAGATTTTTTTACTTCATAATCATGTGTCATGAATTGATTGATCCAAAAAAAAAAAAAGATTACAATTTTACTACATAATGATATTTATATTATATATATATATTTTTATATATATATATATATATATATATATATATACAATTCTATGTATGTATATATGTATGTATGTATATATGTATGTATGTATATATATATGTATATATAAATGTCAATGCTCATTTATATTTGTAGTAATATATGTATATATATAGTGTTCCTGTTTGGTAAATGGATGTTGGCTGTTTGGGTTAGAAGGTATGATTTGTTAATAACATTAGCTGATTGTAAAAAGTTGGCTGATTGGGTTGGCTGCTAGCTGATAGTTGTTTGGTATAATTTTTTTTCTCAAAAAGCTAATTGAAAATGCTACTTTGAGTAGCCTTTTGACTTTTAGTATTTTAGAGTTACACAAAACTTATTAACAAACAACCAATAGTGATCAAATAAGTCAAAATTGGCTGATAGGCTGATTATTTACCAAACAGAGCCAGTATCTTTTTAACATTGTATAACGTTTTAATTATAATGGAGCCTGATTGAATTTATCACACGAGACTTATTTCGTTGATTCATATATGTCAATATAATTATGATAAAACGTTTCACATTTTATTTATTTTGTTGCACGTATATATATTTTGAAATATATGTTTATAATATACTGTTAATATAGTTTTTGTAATATTTATTTTAAGATGCTTTATGCCATTACATGCCTTTCCATTACATATATTTAAATGTTATTTTTCACATATGTTTTGCATTTTGCAACACCTCATTTGTCAATTGAGGAACAAAATTCATTCACATTTTTTTTAATTGGTGCATAATCTTATTAATAAATGGTTGGGTTTCTCTTTTTAAAAAAAATAAATAAATAAAAAATCGGTGCATAAGCTATAATTATTGGACCAGTTGCCTAGTTGTTTTTTTGCTTTTAAAATAAAATCTAATTTAATACAATCTGATTTAAAAGACTTTATTACCATATTATATAGCTAGGTTTGTATTTATTAGTATTCTATCTATGTTTTGTGAACTTTTATAATGCCCCAACACTGTATTAAATAAAATTTTAATTTGTGAGATTTAATTTATTTATAATTTTGAAATCTATTTATAATTGAGAAATTTAATACTTGTATTTATAACTAGTGCTATTTTTTTCAAAAAAAAAAAAAAAAAAACTAGTGCTATTTTGTAACCTTTTATAATGAGTTATGAATTGTAAAATTTATTTAACTTGATTAATTAAATATTTAATTAATTTATATGAAATATATTTTGTGATTTGGTTATTAATAAAAATTTAAATGATAGTTTTTTTTATGAATTATTAAGTCAATGCATTCTGAAGTTTCTATAATGTTTCATCGTGTTAAAATTATTCTAGAAAAGCTTAAAATTGATCTAGCTAAAAGAAAATAGTATTTATATATAAATATCATATCAATATAGGAGATGTGTGGTTTATACTGTGCGTTTTCTAATCAAACCATTTTATCAAATTAACATAATTATGTTTCATATTTTGTTATAAATATTTTATTGCATTTTGAAGTATTTTGATTTCGCGCCCCAATTACGATGATTTTTAGCTTAGTCGTTCTTGGTTGTAAGTTTTGTTTTATATTTTTTTTTTAATAATTTATTTAGTATGATAACAATTATATTGTTTTTAAGCTTATTTGATATCAAATTGTTTATTCATTTCTATAAACTATAATTATTTATTTAGGAAGGCACTGATGTCGTTATGGATTATTTTGCATTTAGGAAAGCATAAATAATTTTTTTACGATTATTATTGTGTAAGTAAATTTATTAAAAACTTGTGAATCTTATTTTGAAGTTATATGACATGCAATAGTATTTTTTTTCTTTTAAATAATTTAAATTTTAGGTATAAAAATATATATTAAGTTCAGATAGGGCCTATTTTATTGACATGCCTTGGCCTATAAAATGATAGGATTAAGTCTAGTTACAACGAATGTCGGCCCCCAAATCACCTAAATAATTAAGTTTGACATCAATTCAATTGTGCATAAGAATTAGCACATATCATTCATCTTCTCTAAAATATTGCTTACTTTATTATATCAACATGAGTTTGTTTGTCAAATTAATCTGTGATATTTCATATGAAAAATAAGTGTGATGCTATATCAAATTATAAAGCAGTTGAATCGGAGATGAGCATGCATGTGTTAATTATGAATTTACAAATAGATTAATAATTAAATTGAAGTTGGTAAAGTAGAGTTTAGTTTGAGGGAATTTTTTTTTTTTAGTATTATGACTCTATTACAATGTAGTATCTGTTCATAGCGAATTTAATTGTTCCAGGGAATTTAATTGATTGAAAAAAAAATTGAGTTTCAGGAGGATAAGGAGGGTGGAGTATAAGTGCAAAAGCGAGAAGATCGAAAGGTCTTTGGTTAAATTCAAATGCGAACAAATTAAAAGCGAGATAACTATTATGAATGGAGTGCTGCAGGTGGAAGCCTATCCAAAGCCTGAATACTTGAAGGATGATGTTGAGGAGAAGCTAAAATGTGTAATACAAGAACTTGAGGATATGATTTGTTTCAAGTTACGATATTTTGCGGAGGAGGTTGTGTTGGGAAAAATCCCACTGCCCGTGACAATCAAAATCACAGACCCGACACGGTGCACAAATACGAGATAATACACAATAGCTCAAAAATAAATATGAACATAAGGAACACAAGATTTACGTGGAAAACCCCAAAATGACGGGGAAAAACCACGGGCCACCAACAACAACAATTTCCACTATATCAAATCTCGGGTACAAAGTTTTAGGCTACCATATGAGCCATACATCCACAAATCATCAAATACAACAACTCCTATGCCAAAACATTCTTATAATATTCACAGGCTAAAAGGAATAATATCTCGTACTCAAAATATTCAATCTCCAAGACTAGGATAAAAATGAATACAAATATTACGAGATTATCCAAAAAGATGCCTGGAATAAATATAATCTGACCTCAAATATTTGATGAAGATAGTACCAAAGAAGAAAGACAAACTCACGACAAAGCGCGTCCAAAATGGAGAAGAAAATAATGGCTCCCTCCTTCTGCTGGACTGCCGAAAATAAGAGAAGAAGAAAAATGTGTTTTTCTTCTCTACACACTGCCGCTCACTGCCTCTCTGTGTTTTTCTCTCTATTAGCCGAAAAAGAGAGAAGAATGGGAAAATAATAATTCCCTCACATCTGCTTCTCTACTGCCGAAAGCACCAAGAAAATGAGGAATAAAATATTGTGGAATATTCCTCATTCACTAAGGACAAAAGGGAAACAAACAAAAATTAGATGGGAATTATTTTCCCTTGTCTGCCAGCCATTCCCATTTCCTTTTATGCAGAATTAGTGCTGCCAACTTAACTTTTCACATAGGAGGGACCCAACAGGTTGGAGAGGATATTATTGATCCCCACGAGTGGCTTCGACGGCATGAATCTTCTTCTTCTTCTTCTTCTGATTCCAAGCTTGGTTTAGTGCAAAAGGAAGTAATTGAAGTTTCAAAATGGCTGTCCATCATTGCTAAGAGGATGGAGAAAATCAGGATGTTGGTTTCCCAATTCACCCCCCGGCCCCCAGAGTTACCACCAATAAACTGCGGGAGTTACAACTGGGGTGAGGAAAGGCTAGCAAACACGAGTGAATGCGTTGATATGTGCATTGAAGAGAGCCTGCTGATATCGCCCATCATCGCCACTCTCAAGAAGAGCTTCGACCATCTTCCTACCAATTTGAAGCTCTGCTCACTCTGCCTTGCTGCATTTCCTGACAACTTCATCATCAACAAAATGCCGCTAATCTATTGGTGGATGGCAGAAGGCTTCATCAGTACTGAGACTGAAGGAGAAGAAAACTTTATGGAACTCATCCGTCTGGGATTTATACAACCATATTATAAACGGGGTGACGCTCAAAGGCTCAGTAGTCAGGGAGTAGTAGGTGCTTGTACAGTGCATCCTTGGATTCGAAGAATGTTGGTTTCCATTGCATTGGACACCCAATTTTTGGAATTTTACGGTAGGCAGCAACTGGGGGGGCAGGAGAAGAACAAAATTAGCACTAATCCAGGTTTTCATGGCCGGCCAGCGCATGCATGTTTGTTTTGGGATGAAGACGCAGAACAAGAAAACTTCAAGTTCATGAGGATAATCAAGATTCTACGGTGGCTAAAGCCTGCTCTTGTTGTGTGTGAGAAGGAAATTATTAATAAAGAAATTAAAGAAGCCAGGATCTTAGATGCTTTTGATGATGATGAGGTAAAAGGATATCATCAAATGCAAGAGGTTTGGGATATGCTTTTTGCTTTTCGATTATTGATTTTGTGTGTAAGCAAGCTGGTGGTGGAAGGGGATGTGAGAGACAGGATAAGCCCTTGGGATGGTGATGAAGAGCCTGAGGCACTCTTGGAGAAGCTAACAGAATTGGAGACTCATATTCATCTAAATCAAAAAGATGTTCAAGTTTTGTTTGAGAAGCAAAACAAAATGCAAAGTGATCTTAATAAAGTATTGATGTGGGCAAAGGAGCAGGTTCATGTTCTAGAGATGCAGGTGTACCACAGAAAAAGGAACCGCCACGAGTTGCAGCTTACAGAACAACTATTTGCCCGTTATGACCTTAGTGGTGGTAGCAGCAGTAGCAGTGGCCCCATTCATCGTCAGTGTGGGGGTAAAGCACCACTATTGGCCATCATTAATGTTAACCAACGTTACCTAAATTTGGAGGAGCTGCTAGTGTTTAGTGGGAAATTAAATAAGCTTCGAACCCTTCACTTGGGAACGTGGAATCATCGGCAACATTATAGCACTAAAATTGAAAACAGTTTGGTGTTGAATGCCCTGTTCCAAGTAGGCAGCTGCAAGCACTTGAAATATCTAAGCCTCAGAGGAGTTGAAGGAATCACCTCATTGCCTCCCTCCATATCTAATTCTTGCAACCTACAAGTATTGGACCTCAAGGATTGCATGAATTTAGAAGAGGTGCCTTCAGAGATTGGGTCACTTCCCAAACTCACTTATTTCAATGTATCACAATATTTCCCACGGCTTAACCACAGTAGTGTATGGGTGGTAGTTGCAAAACTTAAGTTGCTCCGAACACTAAAGGGTGTTGCTCTTACACAGCAAGATGATGCAGATTTGATCTCCCAAATAACTCCTCACAACTTAATGAAGTTGAGCATAATTGTTAACTTCAATTTTAATGAAGTTTGCAATTTACAGAGCTTCTCTAATCTTCATGCTCTAAAAATAACTTGGTCGGAAGAAGGTGATGCGGTAGATAGATATGGTTTTGAGCTTCCCCCACAGCTAAAGAAACTTCAGCTAATAAGCTATACAGGTGATCAGAATTGGCCAGCTTGGCTCAAGAGGCATCCTACCTTGGAAACACTTCGCTTCTCTTATTCATGGAGGATTACGGCATTTCCGGATGATCTTATGCTACCCAAACTCCAAGTTTTGTGGTTGGCAAATGTAAGTCATGAGTTTGATAAGTCAATTACGGAACTTGGGATGCCTCGTTGGTTTCCCTCTCTCAGAGCGTTGTTTAAAGGTCTGGACGGTGATCGCATTTGGTGATGCGCCACAAATAACTCACCACTTAATCCCAGTTTTTATGTATATATGCTAATTTTTCAGGCTCATTGCGCGAATGGAATAATGCTCAATGTAATTTTGTAATATTTATTTTAAGATGCTTTATGCCATTACATGTCTTTCCATTATATATATTTAAATGTTATTTTTCAGGTACATTTTGCATTTTAATCTGCAAGTTTTGCTGCATTATCCTTTGTAACAAGGATAATAAACCACCAAACTTGGAGTT
>NXFB01001948.1:2616-14384 GCA_002525835.2 Ipomoea batatas
TCTATCCATCTCGATCGGAAAAGAATCATGAGAAAAAGAAAGAATCAGAATGGATCGATAGATTTCTCGAAACAAACGAAAGATGAAACATAAATCATGGATCAACTAAGCCCTCTCGGGGACTTTCTTAAAGAGGAACCTCATGTAAATACCAATAAAGATAATTATCTCATCCACCCAACTTCTATTAAATCTAAAATCAACGTCATGATATGGTGAAAAAAGGATTGCATCTCCAACGAAATAAAATAATACACAAAAGTAATATTTAAATTAAAATACTAATCCACTGCATTTACCTTTTGTATACATCTCTACACAACACAATCAATTAACATATTAAAATCAACAAAAGGAGAATTTGTAATAAACTAACATATTAAACTTACAATTTGATGTATCTTCAATCCTAAATAATCTGTTGTTTGTCATTTTTACTTATCAGATTCCTCCGCAATAAAGACAAACAAGTATTTAGTAAGGATTTTGCAGTAAGAGTAGCGTATGTATGAAGATTCATGCATGGAGGGAAATTAGGAAAATTTTCTAAAATGACCAATATGTCGTTTAATAATTTCAAAATTCAAAATAAGTTGTTAATTTTAACAAAATCTATAAGTAATAGATTGAAAATGCCACTTTCAACATAATTAAAAGAGAAATTTTGTATCCTAAAAAAAAAAAGAAATTTTGCATAGGGTAATAATTCATGCATTGATGGGGTGTATGGTTGACATGAATTATAATTCAATTATAATTAAATTTAGTAGAGGTGGAAATTACAATGTTTGGTTAGAGAGAAATGCAATTCAATGAATTGTAATCCATACCTCCCCCATATGAATTGCAATTCATTGTTGAAAGGAAAGAAAAAAAAAATATTTTTACCCTTACTATTACTACTACTACTACTAGTATTTTCACATGTGCGATGCACGGAATGGATTTGCTATAATATTTTACGAATATTTGGATCGATATATAATTATATAAATTAAAACATCAAATATTATATAGTGCAATTGAAAAGATGGTTTGGATCGATTATGTTTTGGATGTTATCCTTGCTTGAATTCGACCAAATAATTGTTGAATTAATGACTAATGTATAGATGTTACCATCCGGTGCTAAAACTTTGGTGATTTTATATATCAGTGTTTAGGATTTGTATAACTTGGGTAAATATGCTCTTTGAAAAAAAAAATATCACTGGTTCGAATTACACATTATTGAAAACATCTTTGACATTGGTAGTTGTAACAGAATCTTGTCCATCATTGTCTAGAGCTAACACATTCAGGCCATCAGGATATGATGGGTGACTCGGGAAAAAGTCACATACAATTTATTGTGATTAAACATTGGTTTTTTCAGTAATAACCCAACATGAGTTATAGTTTGGCCTTGCCTTTTGTTAATAGTCATGGCATATGCGAGCATCAATGCAAATTGTTTACGCTAGAACTTGAAGTGTAATCTCGTATCAGAAGGAGTGAGAGACATTCGGGGGATAAGAACTTTGGTTCCTTCATGTGTCCCATTAACTATTCTTGCTTCGACAATGTAATCTGCCAATCTTGTGACGATGAGACGCGTACCGTTGCAAAGACCAAGGGAGTGGTCTATGTTCTGCAATAACATAACAGGTGCATCAACCTTTAATGTCAATGAATGATTAGGGAGTCCAAACAATTTCAAACTATTTAAGAATTCAGGAGTGTACTTATGATAGATTTTCACCGTCTAATTCTTCCTTACACAAAGAGTCACAACTTAAATATGTTCATCCTTCTGTAGTGTTCATGTTACACATGTACAAATTAATTTGATCAACGACATCTAAAGTCGAAGAGATGATTGTTTGGTCTTCTAGGTGCTACTCATCAAGCATGTCATATTTCGCGCTTGGGAAGGTGCTTTCCACTATAGTTGTTATGTGATCAGGTCCGCACTTCAACAAAAACTTTGTCGGAATATCGATCTCAGACAAACCATTGTATACAAACCCTCCAATTCCATCTCCAATGTTTGCAATCCATTTTGAAAACCAATCAACCGTCTGTCTATCTTCCTCTGAAGCTAAGCTCTGTAGTCTCAAGTTCTTTGTGAGCATCAATACCTTGCAATTCATCCAAAGGTAGGAAGAATTAATAGTGGCTCTAACAACTACTGGTCTCGTTGCTTTTGGAATAATGAGAAAAATCTGTCTAAAATCATCGTCCAAAACTATTGTTTTTCCACCAAATGTCTTTTCAGCACTATTCAGTATGGTGAACCTTAATAAATCCCTCATAGTTTTGTCTAAAGCTTCAAAATAGTGTTTGTGTTCCATCGGTGCCTCGTCCCATATAATTAATTTGCTCCTTAATATAAGCTCAGCAAGGTCACTACCTTGCGATTTATTGCATGTGGAATCTTTGTTCAAAGAGAGTGGTATAGCAAATCTGGAATGCGTCGTCTTGCCTCCCGGCAAGAGCAAAGATACTATTCCACTCAAAGCAACGTTTCGAACAATATCACAATGGCTCCTTATCTTTTACGATAACATTTTCCACATGAACGTCTTGCATGTTACTCCGTAACCATACACAAAGAATAATCCACCTCAATTGGAATCAATATCATTCATGACAGATTCATATGCATTTTTTTACTCGTCCGTCAATTGTGTAACTAACTTTTCATGCTCTGTCATCAACGATTCCTTGTCTTACGCTAACTTTTTGGATATCAATATGTTTTCCATCAAACACATGCTAGTTCCGTAAGGGAATTGGCATTTCTGCAAAGTCCCTTAGGCTTTTCCGCCACAAAGATAGTGATATCTATGATTTTGTACTATAATTTATCCCTCAATTGAGCTGTTTTTTATGCATATTTTCTTTATCTTGGTAAATTTGAGACTCGTTTGTGTGTTACATTGTTCTAAGGCTTAGTTTATTCACAACGAGCAGAAGAGGAAGGATTTTTCGACATTTTGAACAAGTTTTGGAAGTATAGGAATCTAACCAAGGATGGAAAGGAACAACGAAGTGCAAAAGGAATCAACAAAGCAAAAGATGAAGGAACCTCACAGCCATGCACATGGCCGTGAAGACGCCCGTGAGCTGCCTAGGGTGGAACTAAATTCACGACCACCTCTCGGCCATGCACACGGCCGTGAACATTTTCTGCAATTCAGTATTATTTAATTTGCGTTTTTTCTGGTTTATGGTTTTTGGGTATGCACACGGCCCTAGTTTAGTTTAGCTTATTTTCCCTTTTCTCTATAGTTTTCCTTAGCATAGTTTAGTCCAGATTTACACACTTTAACTTGTTTTCAAGCTTGGAATCGTGGATTGGATTCGGATTTACTCCTCCATTGTTAGTAAAGTTCTCTTTCTCCTTATTGCTTTCATTCTCAGATTTGTTGCCATGTCTTTGGTGTTTTATTCTTGTTTTGCATTAGTTACCCTAATGATGCGTGAGCAGTTCGTTTATGGGTTTCGATTAGGGTCCTATTGCAATTCTTGATGCCAACTTTGTTATTATTGCATAAAAGGGATTTAATTGTTTACCTAGGGTTTATGTTGAATTGGGAATTGAATTCTTCTTGTTATTGATTGATGGCCAGCAATTGTTAACTTGTTTTGGAGAGAATTTCATCACAACGAAAGTTGGGTGAAAGACTCAAGCCTTACCAATTTCAATCCAATTTTTCCTACTATGAGAATAGGGGTAATTTGGGGGCTTACATTGCTTTTGTGTTCAAGGTTATGATTGATGGATCACGAAAGTGGGGCAATCCTAGCCCAATTCTAGTTTATTGATTACGAAAGTAGCTGAACTGAATTCTTGAGTGCATTGCCGATAAATCCCTTGGTTAATTGTTTTTTCCCTAATTCTTAGTTGTTAGACCATCAAGATTGCAATACTTCTAATCTGAACCATTCCTTTATCATACCGTTTATTTCCCAGTTAATTTGCTTTCCTTTTATTTTACATATTTAATCATCATTTACTTGGATTCTAGTGAACTCCAATACTTTAGTGTTTAGAGTTTTATAATTCACACAAATACGTGTCATACTCCCAATCCTCAGCGGAACGACATTTACACCCTCATTCTTACATTCACCATTTTACTTATCAGATAGCAACTTCTCTAACTCCACCAGAGCGAACTATTTCTTATCTGAATTCGATAATACCAACTAGGCCAAAAAAGAAACAAATAATTTTATTATTATTATTATTATTATTATTATTATTATTATTATTATTACACAAGGGCATTTTAGTATTTATATCACTTCTTCCCTTCCCATTCCCAATAATTCAATTTCTACCTACCAAATGAATTCTTATTTTGTTCACACCTTATTATTTTCCTCTCTAATTCGTTCATCCCAACTATACCCTATGAGTCTACAATTTAAGTATAACTAATAGACTAAAATTGCTATTTTTCCAAACAATAATTTCACTTTTATGATTTATAAAACTATCATTATTTTTGTTTTAAATAACTTACATTTTTTGCAAGTACTTTATACTCAAATGACATGTAGTGACTTTTCTTTATGAGAGATCATGAGATCGAGTCTCAGTGGAGACATTGTTGACTCACAGATACTACAATCTAATAGAGAAAATATAAATCAGAAGAAAAAAAAAACCTACATTTTTACCGAGAGCCGCCACCTTGGAAGAAGAAACAATTAATAGTAAGCTCAGAATCTTGGGAGTATTTATATCAAGTATTTACCATCTGTTTGCAATAAAGACTTTAAATAGTGAAGCAAAGAAGAAGAAAACAAAAAAGGAGCAGATAGCCATGTGATACTGTTCCCTACGAGGTTATACTACCACTCTCATCATTATAAAATCTTTAAATGAATTAAGAATTTAAAATTTCGATCCCTATAAAAGAACATATAAAAGTAATTCTATTTTATTAGTTTTTTTTTAAGATGTAATTCTATTTTATTAGTTTGGTTGGCTTAATAGGAGAACTAACAAATAGAATTAATTTCGGTCCTATAATTATTGGGGTCCTATTATTATGAGTGTATAATTTTTAATTTTGTTTTTAAATTTTAGTTCTTAAAGTTTATTTTTTAAAATCATTTTTTGTCTTTCCGGCCAAATCTTGTCGAATGTCATTGTTTGAGGGGTAAATTAGTCAACTCAAGTGATAGTCTATACTATCAGTCAAATTAATATCATTTTTGGTCGCACCATTTCTGGTGCCTTATTTAAATATCCCAAAAAATTATGAATTGAAAGACAAACGATTAGCACTAGGCTGGACATAATGTGTCTGAAGTGAAATTTGATGTATGTTTTGCTTTGTTTTGACTGATAATGTAGACTATCACTTTAGTTGACTATTTTACCTCTCAAAAATGACATTTGGTAAGATTGGCTGTAAATTCGGGCGAAATGACCAAGAATGATTTTAAAAAATTAAGTTAAGCATTAAAATTGAAAAAATAAAATAAAATTGTGCACTCAAAGTAATAGGATCCCTATAGTCATGGGACCAAATTAAAATTGTGCACATGAACAATATTTTTAAAAATCATAAAGTAAAAACATTGTAGTTGAGTGAGTAAAATTTTATAATATTACTTTTCAAAAGAAATGATTGGGTTGGTGAAACATAATTCACATATCTAAAGTTTACGAGTAAGCTCCATTCTAAGCGCACACGGTAGGGTAAAATAATGAGATACGCCCAGTGTTATGCGCACAAGAAGTCTCACTACTCACTTTGAGAGGTTGCTCCCACACTACCGCAAGTGAGACTCGATCCCTGATTTCTTCTCGCAAACTTCACCTTTATGACCGGTTGCCACTTAATAGTCTAATACAACGTATACAAATTTATTTTTAATATAACGGCTCTAACACTTCACGGTTGATGCACGACTAATAAAATATATTTTTAGATAATAATAAAAAGTAAGATATGCATTATAATTAAAGGGAAAAAAATTAATATTCCAACGGTTTACCTTAGTCCATTTGGCGGCCTTGATAAGATTCATTGTGTTCGACGCAGAACGTAACATCGAAACACTAATAACATTCCAATGGTTTTATAAACCTTCCTTGAATCAAGTGTTTTTGTGTCTCAAAATTCTTATAACAACAACAATAACAACAACAACAATAAGGAAAATTGCATTTTAGTCCCTTAGTTATAACTAAGTTTTGATTCAGTCCCAAAGTAATGACCATATTCAAGTTTAGTCCTTTGGTTATGAGCAATTTGGCAAGGGAATAAATGCGTTTTCTAAAATATGAACATATATATATGTGTGTGTGTGTGTGTTCCAGATCAGGAGAGGATCCTGTGGACTAATCCAAATCATTCATTTAGACTGATCTAACGGCTATGAATGCAACTGCACAACAAAGTGGGTGATATGCACAACATTCACACTATGAATGCACAACAAACTGAGATCGAATGCACAACAAACTAAGTACGAATGCACAACTAAATGAGTACGAATGCACAACAAATTGAGCGCCAAAAATTAAATCTACTGCATATAATTAATCACAACCATTGAATTATTTAAATCAAAGAATCAGATAAGTCCACAGGGTTCTCACATAACTATAGTTTCTCATTTGATCCTTAATATATATATATATATATATATATATATATATATAATCTAAAAACATAATAAATGTGAATGAAGGTTATACCCCTCATTTATGTCCGTTTTTTCTGTTAAGTTTTTTGTACATTATGCTATAAAAGTTGTATTACATACGGAGTAATATTTTGGACAAATATACCTTACCGTTATAACTTACGTTATCTTTTCCACTATTGGTACTATGTACATGCATCCACCATATATTTTCTTATCTTCTTCAATAATAATAATAATAATAATATATACACATTAAATATTAGAGTTATATGTTAATTATTTTTTAAAATATAAATATCCAATTTATAAAAATATTTTACATTATTATTATTATTTACTATATTAAAATTTAAATAAATTTAAAATTTTAATACAAAATACTAATATTGGGCACATATTTTTTGCGCATCGTGCATAAGAAAATTGATACTTTCTCAACCTACTAAAGCACAAAAAGTCAATAAATGCCCTACTTTCTCAACCTACTAAAGCACAAAAAGTCAATAGATGCCCTACTTTCTCAACCTACTAAAGCACAAAGAGTCAATAGATGCCTCCACTGAAGCTCGAACTCACTCCCTTCCACATGGGAGTGTACACCGGGTGCTGCTTGACCACAAGGTCTTTGAAAATTGATATTACAAGAGTCCTATTTATAATACAAAGGAAGTAACAGAACAAGAGAATTGCGGCATCCATGAAGAGGAGCAATGTTTTCGGTGAATTGCAAAATATCCTTGTATTTTTCTTAGTTTTTACGCGTATTGTGCGAATGAAATAATGTCCAATGTTTATTAATAAATAAGTATTTTAAAGTATATTAATACAAGATTATATAAGAGATGCTCATGCATATGTAATTGAATGTTGAATTTGTTTATTTAAATCGGTAATTGAAAGTTTATGAATGCAAGATAATGTATGAGAGATTGATTATAATTGTCACTAAAATAAATGTTTACAATTTTGTAAAAACGCTAATCTAAATACTTAGTCTAAAAATGATAGTATAAATAAATACTTCTTTTTCGTTTGAATTCCTCTAACCCTTTTTAATTCTCTTTCGGATAGCATTGTCATTCTCTTTATCTTCAGTACTTGTTTTTTTTTTTAATTTATTTATTGGTATTTGGTAATGTGTCATGTGCAATTGAGTTATTGTAGTAGTGTAGAGGATAACGTCATGTAATGAGATTATGATATAGGGAGTTGTGGATTTATCTCATTGTGTTTATATATATGACTGAGATCTTAGTTGTACTATAAACTCTTGATCTTGCAATCGCTTATTGATATTTGACAATGGGAAAATCGCACTTTTGGTCCCTCAATTGTAGCTCGATCTGCAATGTTGTCCCCCAAAGTCAATTTTTGTTAATTGGGTCCCTAATTGTCTTAAACCGTAGTCAATGTTGCCCTTTGGTCAATTTTGGCTCTAACCTGTCTTAACACTATGGACATTTAGGTAATTTCGCAGCCCTTTTGTCTTTATACCTTAACTCTGACCGTGGTGAACATCCTCGCCGCTTGGCCATTCTCCGTGGAAAACATCACAAACACCAAATCCACATTCAACATAATCTCCGACACCTCAATGTCGTGCCCTCATCTTAGCAGCATCGCCGCCTTGCTGAAAAGCGCGCACCCTGATTGGTCCCCGACCGCCATTAAATCCGCCCTCATGACCACCGCCGATCAGGCACCGACCATGTGAATTCTTGACGAGAGATTAATTCCGGCGAACGCTTTCGCCATCGGCGCCGGCCATGTGAATCCGGCAAGAGCAAATAATCCGAGGCTGGTTACCGACATTCACCCAGACAATTACATTCCATATTTATGTGGCCTGAATTACACAGACAGAGAAATGGGAAACATTCTGCAGTATAAATTCAAGTGCTCTGAGGTTTCAAGCATCCCTGAAGCCCAACTCAATTATCCTTCGTTTTTCATTAAACTCGAAACGGCTTCTCACACATATACGAGAACAGTTAAGAATGTTAGAGAGGCAAACTCCAGTTACAGTGTGAGGATTGAGAATGTTCCCGGAGTTGATATTGTGGTGGAGCCTGAAACATTGGTATTTACTGCAACAAACCAAGAGACAACATATAAAGTGGATGAAATGTGTTGGGGTGAAATGGTGAACCACGGTCAGAGTCAAGGTAAATAGACAAAAGTGCTGCAAAATTACCTAGATGTCCATGGTGTTAACACTGGTTAGAGCCAAAATTGACCGAAGGGCAACATTGACTACGGTTTAAGATAATTAGGGACCCAATTAACCAAAATTGACTTTGGGGGACAACATTGCAGATCGAGCTACAATGGGGGACCAAAAGTGCGATTTTCCCTTTGACAATGGTAGTTTTTCCCCATACATATTTCATGTGCTGTGAGATATGTGTCGTACATTCTCATGTGAAAGTATTGAACAAAATACTTGTAGAACGTTAATGAGTAGTACATTTTATTCTAATTTCATAACTTGTTTACTTGATAGTAACAACAATAACTTTGTAGGTAGACCGAATGCTGATGCTGCAATATGTCCAGTTTCATCAACAATTTCTACATCCATTTTGCACATGTTTATTTTGAAGTTCATATTTTTGGAATTAGTATGAATGAGTATAGTACTTGATTTTGTGTGTGCATGTGTGTGTGTGTGTGTGTGTGTTTTTATATATATATAATTTTTTTTTATTGATTTGATACTAATGTTGGAGTACTTACTATTGTCTTTTCATCACAATACATGCAGTTAAATAGTTTGTCACTTTGTGCACAAACATTTTTAAACAATGGTTATGATGTTACGGGAGCGGGAGTGTGAAAATGGGTGTAATGTCGAACCACGAGGATTGGAGTTTATGGCACGTACGGATTAATTACCTATAATCTAGCCACTAAAGTCTTGAAACCCATAAGGATCCAAGCAACCATAAAAAGGATTAAATATTAACAACTAAGAGGTAACTTTGGAAATAAAGATATAAAGGAAAAACTAGATTAAACTAGGATTAAAATCTATTGGAAAGAATGGGTTAGACTAGGTGTATTGCTCTATTGATGCATTAACTCTTGAGTTGGGGGATGAACTATACCCTAGGTTCTTGATGCTAGCACAAAAGAATCCAAGTTTCCACAAGGATTAAAACAAAGGTAGCCCCATTTCCATGGTGTATCAACCCAAGTTCTTGAAGCACAAAAACTATNGCCTGAACTCCTCGCATAGCGAACCTATTGTTTTAGTGTGACACATCTCAAGCAAGAAACTCATAGGTAACCGGAGTATATATGTCGGTCCTCTCTATTCGAATACTTTGCTCTATTGCGGTTGTCTTAGCAACCGAATTACCAAGTCTTCAAATCAAATTCCCTTAGCACACTCGGATCAAAGTATTTCCCTCCAATTAAATTCTCTGACTTATACTGTAACCCCTCGGCATTTTCGTAAGTCTAAGGGTCGGAAAATATATCTTTAGGCTATGACATTCATAAGGTAATCTCCCGATATGTCAAGGGAATTTTTATACGGAGGTATAGTTGTTATTAAGTTGCGATCGTTCGTGCCGGTCACGAACCGTAAAATTTTAGGAACTAGTATTCGGACCCGATTATCCTAGGAAATGGATTATTAGATACCATATTATTAATATTGAATTTCCCATTCAATTAAATCAGCCCATAGCAGTAAAAGATTTATTTTGATCGTGCATCGCTAAAATTTCCGCGGTGTATCGAACCTAGCCCAATTTCAAGTTTCGGTCTGGGATAAATTTTTGGTTTCAAAATTATTCCTATATAAATAATTTCTTCCGAAACTTTATCTGTTTGGACCCCAACTGATAAGTTTAAAAATACTCCATTATTTTATTCTATTTCTTTCTTGCATAAAAACATTCCCCTCAAAAATAAAAATTGTCCAAGACATGTTTTGTTCTTCTTGTCCACTCTTGTCTTCCTTGGCTGAAAATACAAGAGAGAAAGGAGAGAGTTCATCTTCTTCATCTTCATCTTCTTCTTCCTTAAGCTTCAAGCTTCCATAGCAAAAAATCTGCACACAAGCCATCAAACTATTCGGTGAGTTTGCGATTTTATTCGGTAGAAAGCCTTGTAATCCTTCCTAGGTTATGAATCTATGTTTAATTTCTTGATACATGATGTTATGGTGTTGATTTTGAACCTAGGTTTTAAGGTGAATTGGGGAAAGGATGCAAAATTGCTTCCTAAGGTGTTAGAAATCCTTTACAAGGTAAGAAATCCCTTAAGTCGGTTTATTTACTTGAAAGTGGACAATTGCTAGTAAATAATGAGATTAGGAGTTTTATGTATATGTTTTTATACATGATAATGGCTGAAAATGTATGTACATATCATATTTATGGCCATATAGGCTTACACTTGTGAAAATATTGACAAGAAATTTAACTAGTCTCTGGCAGTGATTTCCGTGAATTTTTGGGAAAACTCGGTAAGGTATTTTGACCCAATTTTTTTTATACATGTGTTTCTATAACTGTAGAAGCTGCATATAAAATTTCATAATTTTTGGAGTAGTATAAGTATGGTTTTCGGAATTTTTCCCAAAACTGGTCCGGAGAGAAGAAAAATCCGGACAGCACACTGCCAAGGGCAAAAATGGAATTTTCTGTGTTAATTCGTGAACCTAGGTGACCAAAACTTTTTATGAACATCAAGTACTATAAGTTAGGGTTCTACCATAAAAATTTCAAGTGAAAAAGAGTTCGGGAACTATCTTTACCGGCTCAATCTTTCGGACTGCGCAAAGCTCAAATTTTCTGAATTATGTTTAGTATGATTATTGATGTGTCAATGATAATTGTGAGTGTGTGTAATATATATATGATGTGTGCGTGTGGTATACATGTACTGTATATGTATGTGTGTGACATATTTATATATATGAAAATAGTATTACATATTTATATATATATATTGGATGTGTAGCATAACCTACATATGTGTATATAAGTAATATATACATATTATATATGGTATGAGTATTAAGTATATATATATGTGGTATGTATATATGTACGTGTAATGTGTGTATTATAATATATATGCATATATGAGTATGTATG